>JAVQJL010025270.1:0-38333 GCA_036024295.1 Nannoperca obscura | reverse complement strand
ACTTTAATGTAACTTGCATGCCCTTTTGTTTCCTCCTTTCAAGCTGCTGGAACTGTAAATTTCTCTTGGAGATTAATAAAGTATCTATCTATCTATCTATCTATCTATCTATCTATCTATCTATCTATCAAAAATCTTATCCAGCTGATTAAATTAAAGAAAGTAGTACTTCTATGTATTTATATTCCTCCCTATCGACCACTGACGCTGTATTGTTGCTGTCATGGATGTATAATAAGATAATTATATAAATATAAGTTCTTATAATACATCCATGGTTGATGTCTGTCATTTCAACAATGGTGACCATGCAACTAAAGTTGAAAAAACAAACAAAACGGTAGACTGCTCTGATGCATACTGGAGATTTCTTCAGAATCAGTATGACATCTGGGTTTTTCTGGCATACTGCAGATTTTTCTTTTATTTGTATACTGCATACTACATGCTACATTTTGGCCAAGTGTACATGATAAAATGTCTTCTTTCTTGCCTGGTGGACTATGCACTGTGTCAGTAATGCCACTAGAGGGCAATAGAGAAACACATTTTTCTTAAAAGTCAGTAAGTGCCAAACCAAAATCCTCAGTGAATAATGCATATTAATTCTCATTGTGTCAGCTCAATATGGCCAAAGACAGTGAGACAGTGTTGGAGGGTTTCCAAGAGGGGCCGCTGAAATTCTCTCCCACCTACAAGTTCGACGTTGGAACAAATACATACGACACTAGGTTGGTGCTACCAGGGGTGCAGTTATGAATTCTAGGCCATTCTAAGCCAGCAATTACATTGCTACTCTACTCTCTGAAAGGTCCTCACTAGCTCGGAGGCAGCATAAAAGTGCCTCTTCCCTCCTCCCCCATGTACTGATTTTAAACAAGATGCCATTTTTTCTCTTGCTCCATCGCTCTCTTTCTGTCCCCAACTCAGTGGGAAAAAGCGGAAACCAGCTTGGACCGACCGAATCCTGTGGCGCCTGAGAGCCACCGCACCTACTGCCGCTGCTGTCAGCGCAGGGAAGCGTGGCTCCATTTCAGGGCTGACCAGTGGGACCAAAGTGACACAGCACTGCTACCGAAGTCATATGGAATACACTGTCAGTGACCACAAACCAGTCTCCTCCATCTTTACCCTGCAGGTGAGGCACATCAGGGTACATTGTAAAGATGACTTAGGGCTTGAGTCTTTCAAATACTTAGTTTTGGTACCAATACCAAAACGATACTATTTTCAACACATTTTTTAACTGCTGGACAATTACTTTTCCTCAGTAAAATACAGCTTCTAGTAAAGTTATGATTTAAATTGTAAAAAATCTGCTCAGATTTTATCTACTCAAGACTTAGGATATGAACATGCATTTGGTGCCAACTTCCGATGTTTGACATTATTTCAGTCAGTACTCAAAGCGTTCTGAGACTCTATACATAGATCTCATTATGTATAAAGGCTGGTAGCACCAACCTAATGCTTATCTCGGAAACGTTACAGTATTTTTACGCTGTATAAATGTTTATGGTAAATATTCTATGCAGTTTCCGTACAAGGTGGATATTCCCCTGGTCACCATCATAGTGGAGGATGAGTGGAACAGTATTGCGGATGCCACAGCAAAATTCAAACTGGCGCCCAACTTCTCACGCAGCTCCTGGGACTGGATCGGACTGTACAAGGTAGATATAGTGTTACTTCTACTGGCCAAATACCACGTAACGTTTGAAGAATACATGTTTACCAAATCATCGGGACTAGCATAACAAATATTTCTGTGCATGACCTATTTGATCAAGTAGTTACTGTTTGTGATTGTGCTGCTGCTCCCCCCTAGGTGGGTTTCAAACACCATAAGGACTATGTGGGATATGTGTGGGCCAAGCAAGACGAAGCTGACTTTCATCGACAAGAGCACCAGGTAATCTGGATGCCTGCTGCATTCTCTTATGAAAATCATTTTCTTTCACATTTAATAGGTGTCTGACTAACTGTTTTCCAGGTAACCTTTACTGAGGAGGAATTGCCCAAAGGCTCAGGGGACTTTATCTTGGGTTACTATGGCAACAACATGAGCACCATTGTGGGCGTAACAGAGCCATTTCAGGTAATCATAACTCTGGCACTGCTTTCTTGAGGTTAAAACAATCAAATGTAATTTCTCTTAGAGGTTGGATGCTATTACTCCTGGTGTTTCGATCTGCATTTGTTTTTCTTTACCTCTGTCGACATTTTGCTGCTCTTTTTTCCATATTCTGCCTCCTCCATCCCACTCATCCCCTTTTTCATCTATATTCAGATCCAGCTTCCCACTTCAGATCTTAACAGTTCTTCAGACAGCTCTGACTTCAGCTCAGAAGATGACAGCACTGTTGTCCTCATGAAGACGAGGTCCCGCAGTCCCAGTCCACGCAAGAGCAAGCACCACAGCCACCGCACCGCCACCCACAGCCGCAGTCACAGCCGCTCTGGCAGCCCTGCACAGGCCAAAATGAAAGAGCTCGATGCCACTGATGGTTCTCCATCCAGCACCGAGACATCAGCTGAGAGTGAGTCCAAAGGACGTCCAGCAGAGGGCAGCAGCATCCAGGTGTCTGCTCCTGAGGAGAAGGAAAAGGACATTGGGGATTCAGGCCTGTGATGCCCAACTGAGTCCTGCTGTTGTCACAGGTCACATAGCCAACTGTTGTGTCTTTTTTTGAATACATCCACTACACAGTATGTTTTCTGTAATGAAAATATACAGTTTTTGATGCCATCCTTTTCAGGATAGCCATCTGGTTTGTCCAGAGGGCTCACTTTGCCTTGAGTTGTTCTATTATGCTGTGCACATCGTACATTTTTTTATTTGTAAACCTTTCACTTTGTCCTATGTTTCTTCTATCTTTGTCCGTTCTCAGGTGTGGACAGTACAGGGAGCTGACACCTTGCATTAAGAAATTCTCAAGGATTAATGGTCATGTAGTGTAAAAGAGTGGTTACTAAATACTTTTTAGAAACCATCTTCCTCATATTCCAACAATGGTTTGAAACTCTGCACTAACGTACCTAGCAGTCATGTCAGCAGACTGCATACAAGCGTCAGAAAACGCTTTTGAGTTAAGAGTATGACATACTTGACACAGACATTTTTCATAAATCACTGTTTGCTTTAGTTGTGGAACATGTATCTATTATGAAACAAATCCACTCAGACCACGAGGACACTAGAAACAGTGAAAAGGCATTTTATTCCAAAACATCCTAGTAAAGCATCACCAGCTCTGTCAAAAACCACCCACATTAGGTTGGTCCTACTCCTGCGGATATTCCCTGTTTTGGAAATTCAGCATGGATTATACAGCAACAGGACACATATAAGCCAGGTAGCATTTCAAATGATCCACCAATGGGTATAAAGTCCCTCCAGGGTGCATAAAAACAGAGCAGAACCAAAGTAGGTGAAAATGGGGGCTCGGGGGGGCTCGGCCATGGCAGCAGCACAGAGAGTGAATGTGAGCGTAAAGGCCTTTAAATAGACCATCAAATCAGTGCAGTGGTATGTGGTGGGTGTGGGAGGTTAGCTGTCAGCTGACATAGCTGTCATGCCAAAACTAGTTCATTAATTATTGGCCACTGACTCTTCTGTGCTAACTAGAGGGTTAACAACTACAGCAATAGCTGACCCAGGAAATGTGCTGTACTGGTATATTGCTTTGACACACATAGCTTGTATGTGAGTTATTGGGCCTTATCTAACTTTTCACAACAGCAAAGTCACTTTTTTAAATAATTTACCCATTAAAACAAAAATCACATTATTGTTTCAGTACGTATTGCATTATACTGTAAGTAGTATAATACAAAGCTGACATGTTCCACTATTGGGAAATATCACAATGCTAATGTGATATTTCAAATAAAAGAAAAGTTTTATCTAATGCATTATCTTTTTTTATGATTTTGACTTTTGCTTTCGTTTTTCAGTTCACCTGTGTTTGTTTTTCTCTCGCTTAGATCCTCCTTTACTGATCCTGGTGATTAGCTGACAGTGACAATAGTCACAATAGTCGTGTTGCATTGTTACCGTGTGACCTCTGATGCACCATCTTAGACACTTTGTACTTCTGGGCTGTTAGCGTAGGACAGTGTATACTGTTGTAGATGTAACCTCAGTGTGTATGTCTCTAATCAATTTTGTGTGTATGTGTTTTTATGGACATGTGCGTGTGTTGGATGGTGGAAGTGTGTGTGTGTGTGTGTGTGTGTGTGTGTGTGTGTGTGTGTGTGTGTACAGTGACAACCTAGACTGAGAGACCCCAGGAAAAGAAGCCCATAAGGTTTATAGTTGAAATTACAAAATGTGCCAATATGAGTGGCCATGCTTTCCCCAATTTTCTTTTGGGGGGCCTCAAACATTCGACTGGTTTACCTCTCTTGATGGTACGCCTGTGTGTGTCTGTGTGTTTGTGTGTGTGTAGTTAGTTGTGGCAGTGAATGGGGTGTGACTGCGTTTGCATGGTTTGCTGCTTGACATACTGTACATTCCGGTACTGTGATTTTTGTGCCGTAAAGTGCTGTTTTTGACTCCTCTTTGTGATAATTGTGGCTGTGAAAATTGTTAGAAAAACATGGTAAGGACAGTATAAAAATTTAACTTCAGTGTAAGTGGTAGATTTAAAAAATGCAGAGCAGTTATGCTTGCATGAATCTAAAATTGTTTGAATCATTTCATAGTGCATTTATGTATTTTACTGATTTTTAAATTAAAAATCTATTGGACTCTTGTGTAGAGTAACATATTTAAAAAATATTAAGATTGTATGACTTTGTTCGACTTTAGGTAATTTTTACAAGTATAATCAGTTCTGCAGTCATGACCAGTGACTATCTATTGTGAAATGTTAATGAAAAAAATACTCTGTCTACAGAATGTTATTGTTTTGTAATTGTGTGGCTAAAATTGAAGATATATGTATGTAAAGGACAAATATTAATTATAGTAGAAAACACAAAATAGGAGACAATCTATGCCACAAAGATTATTTTACTTAAATCATGTATTTATTTTCTTATTTAACTGTTAAATGAGCCTGAATTCTGCTGGCCAGTGAGGGAGCATTATTTGAATGGAAATGCCAAAATGATATTAAAGAATATTGATAATTATTATTTTTTTCTATTAGGAACTACGTATAAAGAAAGTCTGATTTCTCCAGTTTCCATTTTAGTAAATTCAGATCAAATGTTGCTTTTGTGTAGATTGTTTAGTCTACAGGTCTTTGTATAATTGTTAATGAAATTGACAAAAGAAAAACATATATAGCAAGCCTGTGAGATATTGATTGTTAGCATATGAGAATGGTTTATCTCTGTGAAATCATCTGACAATTGAGATGTGAAGGTTTTTTAAGGGTTGCTTGCTTTGTTCTCCAACCCAAAAACTAGTGCAACACTGTCCAATGAAATAATATACTCCTCTTCAAATTGTGTCTGTGTGTTTCCTGAGTCTTCATATTTATTGCCATTGTTGGAAAAGGGGTAATTACAGCATAATCTATAGTTTCTTGTGATGGTTTTATGTATCAGAATAAGTGAAAAACAACGTGTGTGATGGTGGGGGTGGGGGGGATAGAAGATAAGAAAGTAAAAACTAAAGTAAATACAATCCAAAATACAAGACATTGAACAAAATAAAATAATTACAACAAATACCATCAGTTAAGATAAAGCCGCAAGATAAAAGTGAGTTGTAAGAAGAGATTTAAAAGAGGACACAGTCCACCTGGAGCTCCACAGCTGAGGGGCCCAGACAGCAAAAGCTTGGTCACCTTTAGTAATGAGTCAAGCAGTAGGGCGGCTCTGACAGAGGATCTCAAGCAGCAATCAGGCAGCTCACAGATAAAGGCAGCACCCTGACCATTTAGGGCTTTTAAAACAAGCCAGTAAAATCTTAAAATCAATTCTCAAACTCACAGGTAACCAGTGAAGGGCAGCCAGGATTAGTGTGATGTGATCACTTCTCTTTGTAATAGTTAAAAGCCTGACACCTGTGTTTTCTCTTAGCTGAAGTCTTTAGATGCCTGCTGATACCAGAATAAAGTGACAGGTCAATAGTCAGGTCTTTATGAGATAATAGCATGGATTACCTTTTCTAGATCTGCAGAGAAAACAAACGACCTGATCTTGTTTAAATGTCTCACTTGGACAAAGCAGGATTGCACCACTTGAGTCACCTGAGTATCAAAAAACCAGATGGTTGATTAAGACGGTGTGGTCCACTGTGTCAAAGGCTGAGCTGAGGTCCATGACATTTTAAATAGCAGTACGTCACTGGAGACTTTGACCAGAGCAGTCTCAGAGCAAAAACCAGATTTACATTTTTCAAAAATGTCATTTTAGTACAAGAAAACAATAGAGTGGGGCCATTTTTTCTAAAATCTTGGATATAAATGGCAGCTTAGAGATAGGTCTAAATGATTTAAAACAGAGGGACCCAGAGAGAGCTTCTTATAAGAGCGTAAACAACAAGGCATGTTTAAAATTGGAGGGTAAAATGAAAGTAGACAGAGAGCAGTTAACATCTAGACCAGCCATCTGAAATACCTGCTTTAAAAAACAAGTTGAATGCAGTCTTGTATAAGGGTGGATGACTTTGAAAGTGCAAGAGATAATGTGGGTTTAGAAAGTAAACAAGGGCGATGGCTTTAAAAAACATGAATGTTATTCTTTGAGAGAATACAATCTGAGCTGCTAAAACCTTTGGACAAATAAGTGCAGGTAATATTTGCATTGTGACTATAAAGGTCATTAATGCAACAACAGTTCTGACCACGCATTATCTTTAATTGTGTAAAATAATTTAACTTCATTAATTGATTACAAGTATTAGAGTGGACCTTTTCATTCATCTTTGGACAACCAATCAGCTCTTTCTGATTTCTTATTGTTTCTGGTGGAAGCAGCGTGCTATTTTAGACTTTCTGAATGAACGTGGGCCACAACACATCCTGCAGAAGGCAACAACAGGTGCATCTTGCATCATGCATTTCACCTCTGAAAAGAAAGTGTCCACCCTGCGAATTCATGGTGACAAATGACCACCACTCTGATGCAACACTGGTCAGGGATTGAGTTGCTTTGGTTTAGTGACAGTAAACACGATATGCCCAAGTAAAATCATTAAATGAACAGATTGAAAGAGTACAGGCTGACAACACTAATGGCCCTGTAATGTCTCTTTGGAGTACCCCACCAAGAGATAAACAAAGGGTATGTGTGCGTGCTGAAAGCAACCTTTGATTTTTGACCTTAGGTGAGCCACCACGTGTGCGGAATAACCCTGATTGGTCCATAATATTGGTTATCAATTGTGCCGTTATTCTTTATTGCATACAATGATAATAAACAATGACCCAACAGCCATTGTTAAGAGTAATCTGACCTCCACAGTGACTGAGCACTTGAACTTGTAATCACTCGTCACTGTAGATCAGACTTAATAGCAAGGTTCTCATGATGCAACACTGGGCTTTGATTGTGACATCACCGAGTTTGTGTGCTCCCCACCTTCATACATGCTTTGTCACTGTAACAAGGCGTACAATTTCCCTTCTGGGATCACTAAAGTATTTCTGATTCATATTAAAAGGTATCATGACAATGCATAATAAATGGGTGCAGAATAACAGATTCACGATGACAAGCAGAAAAGATGGATAGGAGCTGTCTGGGTGAACCAGTGGTCTGAGTCACACATTTCAAACTACAATATCTCAGCTCCAACATGTGAATCACATTCTGGATTAACCTTTTAGTGGCTAAAAAACTAGACTACAGATCAGAAACTATAGCTGCTGGTCCTAGTTTCAGACCTTCAGTCCTCTCAAATAAATAAAATGGTCCTGCTTTGGATCTAAAACCATGGTAAACCAGTTCTTCTTTAATTAAACCCATCTGTTTCCTACAAAGGTAGAACATGTTCACAATCAGAGCTTTTGATTATATTACTCAACAGAGCCTGAAGGGTAAGAGAGAGATGGGTGCTTTTTGAGTTAAGCATAATCAGGTTATGTTGAGATATAATATCTCCAGCCTCTGCTCTTCTCTCCACTGACCAGTTTTCATTTTGTTGCAAATGTATTTCCAGGTTAATCTGGTTGTTTCACCAGGGAAGCACATGTTCTGATGTTCCTGTGATAGCTCAAATGAATACAACTTATTAGATTCATTATACCAGTGTTGGTTTATACCAAACTCTAATAATGGTTTCTTCGAAACATTTATTGGTTGTCTGATATACTTAAGCCTATAATTAAATACGTCACACACAAAGAGAGCAGGAGTTATATAAGACATCATAAAACATAGCCATCACATCCTTTGGATGTCAGTTTACAAAACAAAGTCAGATATCTGAACTTTTATTATGCATTGTAAGTCTTTGTTTATGGTCTAAATATAAGCTTTTAAACCACATACAAACCTGTCAGCCTCACAGACACTGGACTGTTGGACACAATGACAGCTGGAGTCGCAAATAAAAAAAACACGGACATGAGGTGGGAGGATGGTCAGCCTGAAGAGCATCAGGTGTCAGACATTCAGGCCACATTCTCATATCCGAGCAGGAATGATCATAATGTTTGAATGTTTCCAGCTTGTACATCTGACACACGCACACACTTTTGATGGGGTAATTATTAAGGTAAAAGGTGCTGATTGAGCAAAGCTCTCTGTAACATTTTGACAGCACATGATCACTGTCTGGTTGCCGTTCTGCAATGTACTCCTGGTTACAGTAAGTCCCAACCCCTCGATAGGCTGAATGGTATGGTCCACCTCTCCGTGACGTCAGAGCGTCGGACTTCATAGCATAAATAGTGAAGCGCTGCGCCATGAGGCTGTAGCTTGAGGATCAATACACCAAGAGACTCTGAGTGTGCTTTGAGAGAGCCGGGAAAACGCAGCAGCGCGGGTAGTGAGAAGATATATACAGCGTTAGCTTGATATTGACGTCGTAACATTTTTACATTACGTACCAGTAGCCGCCACCAACGATGATGAATGGTTTCCATAACTCCTTCATTGACGAGGATTGCTTCTTGTTCACCTCAGAGTCCGTCGGAGAAGGACACCCCGGTGAGACCTGACGCAACAACCTTTTATGAATTTGTCTGATGAAGTTAGCTAAATTTGATTGCGACTACGACGTTGTTTGCCCCTCGTACTGTCTAATTTTACTTTCACTTACTAAGAAACCGGAATAGGCATCACTGAAATGAAAGCGTTACGGCCTTTTCCGCTACTTGAATGTAGCTGGGCCGGTTTCAAGAACACGCGCTACTAGCTAACGTTAGCTAGCTAACGTTAATCTTTGCTGAATAGTGATGCTGTCGCATGTCTGGTCCACCGACAGCAAATATTACGTTGACGGTGTTTCTATCAGACATTCACTGTAAACGTCACTTGAACGCGCTGCTTATTTTAATGTCATTGTGTTAATTGATCAACGTTTTCCTGAACGTGCCGATTCCGAATTATCCAGGGCTATCTCTGAGACACGCGGCACAATGACTGACTGTAACGTTATCCCTTCGCCTATACAGTGTTTTATTGTGTCCTCGGCAGATGTAATTACTTCAATCTTTAGAGATTCATCACGCTTGCCTTCCGGTACCCGGTTAAATGAGCGCGGTGCATTCCCTCCCCATGTGCACATGCTGAAATGGCGACTGTTAATACGCTTAGAGCCACTCCCACTGAGCCGGGCAGGTGGTGCTAACGTGCCACAGTTGACATCCAGGCCCGATTGTTTTTGCTACAGTCTTTTTCCGGTTTTTAGTTGCATTGTTGTTTGTGTTTTGTTTCACAGACAAGATCTGTGATCAGATCAGTGATGCAGTTCTAGACGCCCATCTCAAGCAGGATCCTGATGCCAAAGTTGCATGTGGTAAGAAAATGTGTATATATATATTTTTTTTTCCCCCACCATGTTTGTTTGCTTCAATCAGATGTTTAAATTGACTTACTGATTTTCTTGTATCTTGCAGAGACTGTTGCCAAGACTGGGATGATCCTGTTGGCTGGTGAGGTGACGTCACGCGCCACAGTGGACTACCAGAAAGTTGTTCGCGACACCATCCGCCAAATTGGATACGACGACTCCTGCAAAGGTATGGCAAATTGTTTTTCTGGTTTGTGTTGTTTCATTGAGGTAAGACTGGTGTCTTGAGCTGCTGCTGTCTCCTGCACAGGATTTGACTATAAGACCTGCAATGTTCTTGTGGCCTTGGAGCAGCAGTCTCCTGACATCGCTCAGGGTGTTCACATTGACCGCAATGAAGAGGACATTGGCGCAGGGGACCAGGTTGGTAGTTGTCAGCAGCATTTTGGTCTGCCGTGTGTTCTGAAATCAAAGATTGGCACTTTTATTTTTTTGTTAAATGTTGAGTAATGTCTCTTGCTCTGAAGGGCTTGATGTTTGGATATGCCACCGATGAGACCGAGGAGTGTATGCCTCTCACAATTGTCCTTGCCCACAAGTTGAATGCTAAAATGGCTGAGTTGCGTCGCAATGGTACCCTTCCATGGCTCCGGCCAGACTCAAAGACACAGGTAGTTGTCCTACATACTATTATTAACTTGTATAAATTCTGTTTTTGTTGGTGGAATTTGGCTCATTTGTATTTATTTACTATTTATTTGTCTTTCTTCACTTTCTTTGCAGGTTACTGTCCAGTACCGCCAGGACCGTGGCGCCATGCTTCCAGTGCGTGTGCACACACTTGTCATCTCTGTTCAGCATGATGAGGATATTTGCCTGGAGGAGATGAGGGATGCCCTGAAGGAGAAGGTCGTAAAGGCTGTTGTCCCCTGCATCTATTTGGATGATGACACCATCTACCACCTGCAGCCCAGCGGGCGATTTGTTATCGGAGGCCCACAGGTAAATTTCCGAGGGTGTGACTTTCATAAGCCAATTAGCCTGTTGTGTTCCCAACCCGTGTAACCTGTGTTTTCATCACAGGGTGATGCTGGCCTGACAGGGCGCAAAATCATTGTTGACACTTATGGCGGCTGGGGAGCCCACGGCGGCGGTGCCTTCTCTGGAAAGGATTACACAAAGGTGGACCGCTCGGCTGCGTATGCTGCACGCTGGGTGGCCAAGTCTCTGGTGAAGGCTGAGCTCTGCAGGAGAGTGTTGGTCCAGGTGAGTGGTAATGTCAAAGCAAACCTGTTGTCATTTTTGAGAGCAGGGCTGCAATAGGCTTGCACCTGCAGGTTTTCTGTGTTTTTCATGCTGGATAAAATGTGTGTTGCGTTAGGTGTCCTACGCTATTGGAGTTGCCCATCCCCTCTCAATTTCTATCTTCCACTACGGGACTTCCCACAAGAGCGAGAGAGAGCTGCTTGACATTGTGAAGATGAACTTTGATCTGCGTCCTGGAGTCATTGTCAGGTAATGTATAACATCTGAAGCCACCCGCAACTCACTGAAAGAGCAGCTCCTGACTCCTTCACGATTCCTGTGTCTTAGTTTTGTCTTCAGCTGCCCTGCCCAGGATGTAAAGTTAATTTAATCCATAAATGTGTTGTGAAGCTCTGCAGGACCTATACCTTTATTTATTTTTTTCCCCCTCTTTCTTTTCTTTTTAAAAATTTTTATTTTTTGCTGCTGCTGGCATTTTGTTTGGCTTCTGATCAAAAGCTGAGTTTACCATATCTCTTTATACTTAATTAAATTGGCAGTGTTAGGGGGGGGGGCAGAAGTCTCATTTGTTAGTGTAGACTGTGTAGTCTGTTATCTTGCCTAATGAAGCTCTATAGCCCATAGTCGATAAGCATTATTTTTGTAAATTTGGATGAGTGGTTTCTGTCTGCAAGCTGCAGTCAAAACACTGCTCAGGCATGAGTTTGGTTGGCAGGGTAAGTGACGAAGCTTCTTGCGTTTCCTCCTTTACCAGCTGGTCTAACAAACCTGATTTTATTATTTTTTTTTATATTTTTGAGTGGCTCTTGACACTCCTCACTGGCAAATGTGAGCGTTATGCCTGTGTGAGTATGAATGTGTGCATTTGAGGTCGCTGGCTGTGACTGCTGCTAAACATGTCGATTATGTATTCCAGGGAGCTGGATCTGAAGAAGCCCTTGTATCAGAGGACCGCAGCCTATGGCCACTTTGGCCGAGACGCCTTCCCATGGGAGGTGCCCAAAAAACTCAAATACTAAACCTGTTAAGCTTTTCCCCCCAGGCTTGTTGGTGTATACTACAGAGAAGCCTCCAAGGTTCCGGGGGTGAAATGCCCTTATATCTCTCATAATGGTATAATTTTAACACATGACTCCCTTCCTCACTCCACGTCCCTCCTTTTTTTTTTTTTTGTTTGTCTTGTTACTGTTTCCTGCTGTTTGCGGTATCGTACTTGGTCATAGGAGGCATGCCTCAGAAACTTGTTTTTGAAGAATTGGATGGGTTCCATGAACTCATGCACCATAGTACTTCATATTCTCCCACGTCTTGAGGCCCCCCTGCTTCTCGTTGTGATAGACCCTGAATAGCTGCGTTCAGTTCTCCTTTTGGCATTCCGCACTCGTCAATATCCTCAGTCTTGTAGTCGGTGTAATGGCAGTGGCATATTAGGCTATATGCAATGCCCCTCTTAATTTACTGGTGCTACTGATGTAAGGAGTCTGCAACATCAAAACATTTTCAAGCCCATTTTAGAAGAATTTGGAGGGTCCTGGAGCCGGCGCATTCCCAAACAGCTTAGCTTCTGTCTAAACATTCCTCTGTCAATCTGGTACAATTATTCCCCGACCCAGTGTTCATTATCCTTTTTTTGTTAGCTTTATTCCCTCGTCTTTTGTGGAGGATGCTAGAATGGCAAAATTAAAATTCAAGGGTTTTCACAAAAAAAATGCTATGCATTGCAGGCTAAGGGGCGAGCCAAATCCTAATTATTCAAGCTCTCAAATGAGCATAAAGCCTCAGATGCCCCTACAGACCTTTGCTGTTTTCTGACGTAATACAGAAAAGTCAGAAGCTGCTATGTTGCTGCTCTGGTCTGCAGAGGTATCGGTTATACTTGACATCGTTGGAAAAATTGGATTGTTTATGTATTAAATTCAATTTTTAAATGAGTCCTTTTTAAATGTAGTTTCACTTGCTTTTTTAAGGTTTGCAGTGACTAAAGGCCCTCTTACTCCACAAGTATATTGATGGCAGGTGTAGCTACAGAGAAACCTGGTCCCCATCGTTGCCACGGAGTCTTATTGGCTAGGACTCAAACCTCAACACTATTTATTTGTTCTCTGAAACTCGGCGTGGATACAGAGAAGCCGAGGTTTCAGATGGCAGCTTAAACAAACACACTTGGTTACTGAACCTTGAATTCCTTTTTGACTTGATCAGTTTTCAGTGTTTGGTTTGAGGCTCCAGAGTGTTGTACAGAAAAGCTTTGGTCTGCCTCGACTGGCTACTGTTAATGACTATTTTACAATCTTTTATTTTTGGATTGAGCTTATTTTTAGGTGGGTTAGTTTTAAAATGCCTGGTGAAATTCTTTGGCTCTAAACTATCCTTATTAATGGAATGGCAACATTTGGTTGGTGTAGTACAGAGAAACCAACCTTGTTTACACGGCCATCCCATGTGCAGGATAGCTTCGAGTTTTTGGTTTTGTTCCCATTTACCACTCAGACGTCATCCCGTTGGCTACAGTAAGTGAAAGAGTGCCTTTTCTATTTCCTCTACTCCCCATTTGCTTTTCTCCCCTCCTACCAACGTGCGTTAAACTTCCAGAGGAACAAGTAGCTCATACTGTATTATGCTTCATGTCTACACTGGGTAGTTTCCGTATGCTCTGTAATAAACTACTCCTTTCAAATCTTTGTCTTGTATTTTCTTTGATCAGATAATGTTGAAAGTGCTTAACATATTTGAAAGGTATTGAGGAAGTAAGGTTTGTAATACTAACCGCACCTATTCATTCTGACAACTGATGAAAGGCTTTTGAAATGAAAGTATTTTCCTATTGTTACATTAGATGTTTCCCAGAATCGTAGGGAGCATGTTTGTGACGAATTAAATCTTCTGTCTTGTTTCTTACTACACAAACAAATGGATTAAATGCGATGCTGTATTGTTGTTAGTGTCCCCCTTTTTAAAAAAAAAAAAAGGGGGGACACTAAAAGCAGCTATTTCAAAATACTGCTGCTTGAGCTTTAAAAAAAGAACATGTAACCCTTTCATAACCCCAAGGTACATTTCTGACATACTTGAACGGCATGAAATCTTTTGCAACTGGTTTGGTTGTTGTTGTTCCTACAGGACACTGACACTACACTGTGTTAACTTTATCAAAGTTTAAACAATCACTGATGACATTTAAGAAATATTGGCAAATAGTAATAGACATTACGAACACGAAGTCTCACTCAGCAGTAATGAAAGCATGTGAACAAGGTATACAGTAAGGTAACAATTACATGAAAATAATATTGCATTGATAAAAGTGTAGCGCCTATCCCCAATTTACTTTGCATTGTCTGAGTACAGAATGTATTCATCACAATTGACTTTTTAATGGCTTTCTGATTCAAGTAAAGGTTATACAAAAAGCATACAAACTTAAAAAAAATCCACTTCCGAATGTAGTATGGTTTCCATTGGATTTGAAGTAACTTGGATTGATTAAACATTCTCATTCACAAGCCACGGTTTCTCCATTTAAAAAGTCTGCGCTGCCGGTCAGCCACAAAGTCTGGAGAAACCACTCCTCTTGTTTCCACAGGGAAACCATTAGAAGGTTGTGACTGTTTTGTGGTTGTTGGGGTAGACTAAGCATCTTGGTCCTGTTAAAGTAGTTTTTTGGTAGCCTGGTTGTACCGTGAGAGCAGTAGTTGCCGTCAAGCATGGTTTCCCAGGTTCTCCACTGAAGAACTGTGAGCTCCACCTTTTCTGAACACAGGGCGGCACTTCATGTTGTGTGTGTGTATGCACCAGTGGATGTTGCTCTGTCTAAACACCCTGCATTCTTGTAAATGAAATATAACACTTTTTTGTGTGTGTGTACACAGTGCTGTTATAGCCCTGACATCACTCAAGTTCAATTTCTTTATTGTCAATTCTACCGTATGTACAAGACACAGAGGATTGAAATATTGTTACTCTCAATCCCTTGGTGCATAAAAACCCACAGAATACACAACTAAATATAACCAACACAAAAACATACAACAAACAAACCTGGCACAAAGACCAGGCATAAAGAGACATACAGTGTCTGTCATTGTGTAGTGCAAGAGTCTATAGGTCTCCTGAACAGAATGTGTTATTGCCCCCACCACCAACAAACCTTTTTAATTTAATATCCATCTTCTGAGATGGAACAAGACCAAAATCCTGCTTCCACCAAACACGCCATCCTTATGCAAACTGCAATGCATAAAGGAAGGAGCTCATTTCAGTTTATTGTGCAACCAGGTGGCCAGCTTTCAAAACACATTGGTTACATGATTACACATGTTTATCTATTTGTCCCATTACTTACTGTTTGTAGTCATATTGTATAAAACTAGTGATATACAAATATAAATGGATACATTTATTATTAATCAGATACAAGAAGACACTGGTTGAGTTGCAATTTTGTAATCGTTATAAGTTCTTTATTCAAGACATCAACTTTTTCCCATCTCTTTAAAAGTGGATGCAGTTAACTATGGCAAAACATCCTGACATCTTTCAGTGTTGACAGGACAGGGACAGTGGGATTCTTGGTTTGACCTTTAACTAGATTGCCAGAGGAATTTACATTGTGCCAAAGTGAACCTTGACTTGATAACGGGTCCGACACAGGTCAAAAATGAGACTCTGGCCATTTGCAGCCCATAGTGCTCAAACTTTGTCATTGTAACCTAACAGAACAACAGAGTCTTGGTGCAAGTTAATGTAACGAAACAATACAAAAGGCATTTAAGATCAGAGTTTTTGAAAGACATCCAGTGGTCTGTTGCGGTCCCCTGAGAACATACAGTATAGTGGTAATGCATTTTCAGAAACAGCAAGACATGTAGATGCTCCGATATCTTGCCCAAATGATACCATCGGCAACAAAGCCACGGACTTGGCATCAGAAATCAGGACACTGTCAAGTTGGCTTGTTTGCTTTGCGATCCTAGATAACCAGCAGTCGTAACCAGAGAACAGATAAAAAACAGGTCTACCTGTTCTTCACAGATGCTACATTTGATATGTGGCAGCGCAGAATGAACAAAAGAGTGATCAGATGCCAGTAACCTATTTCTTATCTACATTCTACATTCTTCTGAATTCACAGATACAACAAACACATTGCAAGACTGCATGCTATTCTGCTCCACACAAACATCCCAGCAGCTATTTCAAAATACTGCTGCTTGAGCTTTAAAAAAGAAGAACATGTAACCCTTTCATAACCCCAAGGTACATTTCTGACATACTTGAACGGCATGAACTCTTTTGCAACTGGTTTGGTTGTTGTTGTTCCTACAGGACACTGACACTACACTGTGTTAACGTTATCAAAGTTGAAACAATCACTGATGACATTTAAGAAATATTGGCAAATAGTAATAGACATTACGAACACGAAGTCTCACTCAGCAGTAATGAAAGCATGTGAACAAGGTATACAGTTGGAAACATCCACACACCTCTCAGGCAACGCCGACACTCCAGGATCAACTACTTACATGACAACTGAAGGTTTGTGCAAAGCAAATAATACTGTGAAAAATGAACACATTAAGAACAACGTTGCACCTCCATAATTATCCAGACTATAGATATTTGTGATGAATGTATCATGTGATATATGTTTTTGTAACTCTGCTTTTAAAGTCTTTGTGTTCCATTGCTTTTTAACATGTGTTGTGATGCCAATCAATTTTCTCTATTAGTGGGCAAAACATGTAATCTAGACTGAGTGAATAGCATACAAAACGTGGATAATAGCTAACATATAACAGCTTAACAAACATATACATAACAAGACTCAAATGAATGAATACAAGAATGTCTGTTTATCTCTGACGAACAAGTTTGGGCAGTGCTCTCTAGTCAGTGCCTTAAGGGTGTAGCAAAGATAGTCAATGTAGTGTTGAGCAAAACATCCACCTACACATACGAATAAAGAAAAATACAATCAGAGCTTATTGTGCTGTAATGCCAAGGAATGGTCTGTGATCTGTTTTGTTTCTGGTACCAACAAATCAATAATATTTTAACAAATTTCTCTGTATTGGTTCAAGATGTAAAACTTGCTTTTTCGCTTCTATATGTTTATTTCACAAACTGATTGAAACCCATTCAGCTTTTCCCTGTAATCTGCAGCAAATGCAATAAAGCTAGTTCTTTGTTACTGTGCCACACAAATCCTGCCAGCCTTGTACATTAATGAGTGGATTTTGTGGCCGTTGCATTGTAAGCATGAGTTTTATTGTTATGGAAACTTGCATACCTGCATTTCAGGTTGTTTTGCCTCCCATGGCAACATCAAAGACTTGTAATTGTACTATATACTAATTGTATTAGTTATTTAAGGAAGTTAATGGAAGACAGTGTCCATTTGTTTTACCTAATACGTGTGGAAGTTTGCATTGATTTACACCATTTTATGTTTTATTTTCATACATAAGCATAAATGTGATGGTGTATATAAGTAGTTTTTGTAGGTTGAATCACAAACTCTTAAGTACATCTTTGCATGAAGAACCTTCCCTACCCCATGTGCTAGAATAAAACAGGAGTCCTTTTTTAAAACCTCTCCCTCACAGTCCAAATAAGTAGTTGGCATTTTATTACTTTAAATAATGTTTAGCTCATTTTACAAAGTACATCACTACAGTTACAGTATATCAAGCCACGAGTAGTATTCATGCACAATTAACATGATCATCATCAAACTCAGATCTGAAGTCCTGTCTGCAGTTTAATTGCAGCAGCTGTGCATTTCCACTACCACATTGGCTCAGTCAAAGGTCTAAATTTAACTTTGAATGGTGGGAGGTTGTGCTGGGGGTTACAATTCCACGGCCTTGAATGGGCAAGATCACTCAGCGCTGCACCAGTATCTCAGCACTGATGGAGGCTGCTGCAGCTGAAATGCACTAATAATGAAATGTTGTAACAATAAAAGTCTTGGAAATTGAATAGAAATTGTTTCTCAAGAGCATTGCATGACACTCACAGTAGATTCAGTTTGTGAGGCAACAACAATGTGTTGCTAAAGCTTTCATTTGGTGATAAGCACTAGCACTGCACCGTTACAGTCTTCTGGATTCATGTTATAAAGGATCATTGTAACAGCACATACAGGTCTGATACAGGTTTACAGCAGTATGTCTCTGTTTCTCCATAACAAAAAAGAACACAGAGAATTCCTCCCACAGCAAAGAGCTCAGAGGGCACCACCTGTTCTCTGCTTGCATAGGAGACCAAACAAAGCAATATGGACCCCAAAACAGAACATGATGTTGAGACCAAACATAGATATGGGCTAAAAGATAATGTCTTTGAGTGCCTTTAATTTTCTCACAGTCAGTACACACTAATAAGCACAGCAGTGTAGGGAGTTGTCACAGTGAGAAGGGCAGAAGCAGATCAGCTGTTTGGTTGGGGTCAGTGGGATTTCTTGTAAGGATTGGGTGACAGCTGATGCAATATCTGTATGAGCTTACTGTTGCTTTACTGTACCTTTGCAGGAAAGTGAAATTAAGGCCACACATTGCTCTTTCAGTTTCTTGAAAGAGCAACTGCTCCTTTTCACTTCAAATTGTTAACATTGATGCACTTAAAACTGATGTTGGTTCAGCAGGAATTATCCAAGTGAAAATTGTGACTTGTGCTTTTCTGCACCAAACAGAAGGAAACTCACAATGCAGCTTGCAATTTGTAGTTCTTTTCACATTGGACATAAAGTATATATGCATTCACTTTTACTGTATTTGACCATGTTTTATAGTGAACCACTTAATGTAGAATGCATCTTTGTTTTTGAAATGGATTAAGCTATGCAATAAAGGACTCTGAACCATCTATGTGTTCAGTCAGTAGTAATGAGTTATGAGCACTGTGTTTGTCATCTGGTTTGGGGGTGTTGAATAGAAACACCTTATCATCATGAAAATCTCCTGTGTTGATGAAGGTTACAAAGGTACAACCGGTTACATGCAAGGTGTCATTGTCAACTCCACAGTTAAGCAACCAGTAGTTCTGGAAACGTTCCAGAACTGTTTCTTAACTGTTGTTAAAGTGGTATTAGACTCAATTTGTCATTGACACCACCCAGCCTAAATTCTGCAATATGTTATGTAACATCCGCTTTTGAGATTGCTTTATTCGAATGAGAAACCACTTACAAAAACGGTCAAAAACGACGTGTACGTCCTGATTCTATTGTAAACTCCATGTGTGTTTTGTTCCACGAGAGTATCGTGAGCATATTAAAGTTGTTTTGGTTTTTTTAAACCAGCAAATTAGAAACTAGAGAAATATTATGCTAGAAGATAAAAGAACACAGGGCCCTTAGCCTCGGGTGTCAACATTGTATTGTGTAAATATACACATTAAGCCTGCAAAGTACACATAACTCCATTAACCAACAAGGGCAAACAGAGAGATGCAGATATGTACTTTTGTGTTTAACTTTGGAGTTTTGTTTACTAGTAGTAAAAGTATATTAACATAACTATTAAAAATTACCTGAAGACATTTTTCAAAACTAACAAGGTGATGTACGCCCTGGTAACACAAAAGCCGAAGCTGTCGAGTATCCACCGTTGAAGAAGAGATTTCAGAAAAACAGAATTGCTAGCTGTGTTTAAAGCGGTTGGTGAGGTTAGTGGGTCAATCTGTGTATTTGAATATATATAAAAATAGTTTCAATGCAAACCTACAGATAGCTACATATTTATCTTTATATTTTTCTAGATAATATTAAAGTAGGTCAGAAATTAGTAATAAAGAGTATCATAGAAGCACGTTGAAGTCTAATTACATAGAAATGTTATATATTACTAGTAGCATAAGATATTAGGCAATATTCAAACATTACCAGCCTGCCTATCACAACAGACCCCTGAGTAACATGCTTTGTTTTCATGCTTTACAAATATTTGGAATGTATTTCCTGGGCGTAAATTACAAAACCATAGCATGTGCGTTATATAATGTTTATTTCGGGAATACAACATCACTTAAATTATGTTACTTTTTACAAAGTATAGCATATTGCACGTTATTATATGGGAACTGTATTTTACTTTGAATGTATTGTATTTGATAATGTACAGAGAAAACCTGATTCTCGATTTAATGCTCTTTTTGATTCTGCCATTGGCAGCGATGTACTTACTTATAGCACTTGTGATACATCACCAGCCCTTACAAGTCTGATGAGACATCTTGTTGTTTTCAATCATGGTTCTATGCACTTTACGTAAAGCTCTTATTTGGAAGTCGCTTTGAATAAAAGCGTCTGCTAAATGCCTAAATGTAATGTAAATGTTAATATGAAGGGGGTAATGTGTGTCATTGGGTAATTTTCAGCCAAATGAGACAGAGTGAAACTGGAGATAACCTGGTGCGAAGCAGAGTAGGTGACACGTGAATGTGTCTCCGCTCTCATAACTTCAGTCACATGCTGACTGCAGAATGAAAAGTGAGCTGGAGAAGGGCGTTGACAATGTAAAGGGGAGAGTCTCAGTTCCACCAATAACGTAGCAGAGGCTGACGAGCCTTTTCATAACACTTGGCCAGAGGATGAAGTTTGCATATTTTCATGCATTAATGACAACAATGAATTGATCTCTTATTATGGTGTGAATCAACAGCTTCACGTCACGTCAACTTTGTTTTTTCTACAGCCAGGGAACGGTCGGAGTGGAAAATTCTATTTCCACTTTATAGCACTGGGTTGGGAAAAAATTGTCTATTTATCTATTTGATGGGACACTGACACATTTAACCAGTGTACTACTGTTGGTATAGAAGTTTTAAAGGGGAGTGCTACCCTTCTTAAGAACCTATTATTTGTTATTTAGGTGTCCCAAGTCAATGTTTGTGATCCACAACTACACATACCTGAAGACTGACTTCTTAACTTGTTAACAGAGTCCAAGAACTGCTAATGTTAAGACAAGCAGCACCCATGTTTATGCACCAGTGATCCCGTAAATTCAAGATTTAGCACTCGTTTCCATCTCTTGAAGAAAAAGTGGTGCAGATTCAACAAATATTACCTGAACTTTACTCGCCCACAGAAGAACCTATGTGACATGTCAGAATGATTGACAATAATTGTTAATGTCCTGTGTATAGAAAATGACAATTTGGCCATTTGTCTTTAAAATTAGAACACACTGTTACTTTGCACTAATGGATGTAAGTCCCATTTGACGACTTTTTAAAACAAAAGTTGAGACACATAAAAGATAGGTATGCAGAGTTGAAATGTTGATCCATAGTGCCACCTGCTGAGGACATGATGTGAGACACGTCAGTTGACTGAAATTGATAGTGTTTTGCTGTATCCCAATACTAAAAGTATTCCCACCAATGTATAGTTCAGGATGGAACAGATGAAAGTCGACAAAAGTGTTGATCTGTTATTTGTTCCCCACAGATTTAAGTGTTTTTA
The DNA here is from genome assembly GCA_036024295.1 of Nannoperca obscura. NCBI lineage: Eukaryota > Metazoa > Chordata > Actinopteri > Centrarchiformes > Percichthyidae > Nannoperca > Nannoperca obscura. Next base: position 16,680 of record JAVQJL010025270.1, on the reverse strand, counting down.
AAAGATATCAAGACGCTAAGAAAAAACATCGACATGATATGTTCAATTCCATAAGTACACATCCAGACACATTTGGATAGTTATAAATGTTTTTTATGTATGTCATTTTATATGCAAAGAGTTGTCCTCAAAAAATTACAATATCAAAAATAAAAGTTTTTCAACCAAACCAAAAATAAATTAGAATACTGAAAACAATAAAACTAAGTTCCCACACAAACACATTATCATGGCCACATCCACTAAACTCTCCAACTTAATTTCCAAACAAGACCGCAGATAGACTGATGTTCCGTTCACAGCATTTTACCAAAAAAGTATAAATCTTGTTTATAAAAATGAAATCTTTGTAAACACGAGAAACACACCGGACATGTTCAACTAAGGAGCAAGGTTAACAGTGCACTCCGTCAAAAAGTACCTACTCCTTTCTGAATTTAACTGTTAGAAAACAACATCATACTTTTATAGGTCCACTCAACTTGAAGGTGTACAGACTCCCTAAAGTCATGGATCATTTTATGAGGTAACAGTCCAAGGTGAGTAAAATGTGGTAAACAGGAACCTGACAGTCAACTCCCAACCACACTGTCCATGATTAGTGCTGTTCCTTCTCCTTTGAAAACAGAACATGGCTTCATTGTGGATCATCAAGTTCGATCTCCGTTGACAGTCACTGCACGTGATCCCAGAGTCCTCATTATGACCCCAACACTGTCAACAGTGTTAATGCTTTGGAGGAGCACAGAACTGCAAATGAGGAATTGCTCCTCTTTGCCTGTAGCCCCTCTGTCATCATAATCTACTGTTGGAGAACATCACTCAGCGTTTGTCTCGTCTTTTGTCCATTTCCTTTCGAATTCGTGCCTGTAGAGCTGCTCTCATGGCTGGATCCAGGATGTTCTTCTCTGCAACACGTTCCACCACCTTCTCAGGCTTATCCTCCTTCAGAAACAGAAAGAACATGAGGGAATTAAGACCAAACCCAAGTAAAATAAATCAAAGAGTCAGAAACATCAGTCAAAGGGATATGCATTAACCTTGTGCACAAGGAAGGAGGTAATGCTACCAGAGTCCGCCTGATAGTCGAGCCAGAAGAGTTCAGTTCCATGGGTCTCCGTCTCTGTGCTCGACCCACTCTCATTCCACTCTTCAGCCTCGGCACCGGCCCCCGGCTCTGATCCATCTGGAAAATTAGCACACACATGCATATTCTCTTTCCTGGATTTACTGTTGGCAAAAAAACATAACAACAAAATGAACCAAACTCACGTCTGCATCTGGGATGGTACACTTGAATATCAGGGCGACGGGGTCGTCTAGGGGTTGTGGTGTGCCTCCGCCGCTGAAGCTCTTTTGCTTGCTTCACCTCTTTATCATAGTCGTCTCTTCAGAATCAGAATCAGAAATACTTTATTAATCCCAGAAGGGAAATTGCTTTTCTTGAAGACAAAAGAAATCAACATTTTGTTATTGCTTGGAAATGTACAATATACCATAGCTTTTCAGCCTCTCTCTGACCTTCTAACCGTGTTAGTTAAATAACAGCAATGAGGTAATATTGTTTTTGTTTTACTGTAGTTTGCATAAGGATAAGTTGCAATTATGTTCCCTAAAACAAAACATACTAATGAGTTTAAGCTTCTTCATTCAAACTCCATTCTTTTTCCACCATCAAAAAAAGTATACTATAAGTGAATTAATTTAACATTTTCTATGTATTTGCTTTATGGAATGTATTTCAGAGACAAATTAATTATAGCGTTGTAAAATTAACTTTGTTTTCATATACTTATGGTGTTTCAGTAACAAAGGCAAATGCTATATTTGTAGTTACATACCCCTAAACATAATCACCAATCCAGTACAGATAACAAAAAACGAAGAAATATCTGGTTAGATTTAGTAATATGAGGTAAAGGGTGCTTTGTACTTTACATTTCTCCATCAATGTCTCTCGTGGTTCTCTCTGAAAAACATGCCCAGCAAAATCCCTCGCCTTTATTAAATAACTAACGCTACATCTGATAACAGTATGCTGGTTCACCCTCTCACAATATAGATTTGTTTGCACTAAGCAGTTATATGTTGTTTTGCCTTCAGTGTCCTCAACCAAAGATAACTTTGGCCAATAGGCCTGTGCGACCATTCCTTATATTTTTACTTTGAGCGTAAAATAAGGTGTATTAGTCATTACCTGCCCTACCAACAAACCTTCTTTCACCATCAGATCAACTTCTATTTTAAAAAATAAGTGTGGTTGTAGCTCTAGATATTATGAATTACCTAGCATTGCTAGCACCTAGCATTAGCTAACGGTATTTGAGGAAATCACCTAGCAATCTGGTTCCTCCGGATATGGTGCAGGAAGCCGTGGCTCATATCCAAACGACCACCAGGTTTGTCTTTCAGGTCATGCACTTCATCGTCTCTTAAAATATCCATGTCAACAAACTGTTTAAATAGTATTTGTGAGCTAAATACGCTAATGATTGCAACAAGTCTCAGTCAGATCCATAGACACTGACAAAAAGCTACATGCTAGCTAATGGTAAGTTGTTGTCCAATTGTAACACTCCCGGAGTTTACAAATGAATAACAAAATACACATTGCTTATAAAGAGAAAACGTATGAAACACTCCAAAACAGAAAACAGTCAGAAATTACAAAACATTCAATGAAAACATCAGGCTATGCTGTCAAAACCAGCAATTATGACAGTGACTTTTGCTTTGAGCAGCTCAATGATCGATTTTCTTGCATTAACTTCAAACTCCGGGCTAGGTTTTAGTCTGCTATCCGGTAGTTGCGACGTACAACCACCGCGAGTTTCGACGCGCACGGTGCTTGGCCCATTCATTTCTTCCAAATAAAGTTGTACCTTCTCGGTTGTTTTGACATTAAACTTGGAAGTTAACTGCTGTGATGGTTTCCCTGAAGCGAGAAAGAGAGGCCGAGGTGGAAGATGATGACAACGAAGACGGAGGTAAGTTTATTTACTTCTAACGTCGGTCCTACGTTTGGTTAGCTCGCAGCTAACGTTACTAGACGCCTGATGAAAGTGCAACCGAGTTTGTTAACGGGTCGGCCCAGTCACACACAGGCGGGTCCACATGTATCACTACTATGTAGTTTTATCTGGCTAAAACAAATGTACGGTCCTTCCTATTCGCTCTGTGTAACAAATATATCATCTCCTAACAACCCACAAACGCTAGGTTATCTAGCGTGTTTAGCTACTTTACGTTCAACCAACCGAACACATTCTGGATAGACTGTGATTGTTTTGTTTTCTTTCATGTTGCAGTGGCAGCGAAAATGTGCCGAGGACGTGTAGTAGAAGATCGGAGAAGCCGTCACTGCCCTTACCTTGACACCATAAACAGGCAAGAAAGTTAAATGTGCATAGCTAATGTAAGGGCTACATGCTAGTTAGCCCTGTCCTCTATAGCTCTACCACTGACTCCCAGTTTGTCTGTTTGTCCATCAGGAGCGTGCTGGACTTTGACTTTGAGAAACTCTGCTCCATCTCTCTCTCCCACATCAATGTCTATGCTTGCCTTATATGTGGGAAATACTTTCAAGGTATGTGAAATGATGTGACATTTAACCACGGATGAAACACCTCGTTGTGCTTGGACTGATTTACTCATGTATGCTTGCTTCCTTGTAGGTAGAGGTCTGAAGTCCCACGCTTATACTCACAGTGTGCAGTTTACCCATCATGTGTTCCTGAATCTGCACACTCTCAAGTTTTACTGTCTGCCAGACAACTACGAGATCATTGACTCTTCATTAGAAGACATCACAGTGAGTAAAGTCATGGTGTTACAGGCTGATGGCATGTTCTCATTATGCTTTTGGTAGCAAACGTTGTATTAATTTTTTTGTTTAAAAAAAGCAAACTTAAATCCCACACTGAATGTTGCTATCGGTAGAACTGAGAAGTAAATAATCATAATATTGACATAGTGTTATAAATCTATCTACATTCTGGAGTCTGCTTGTTGTTTATTATGATATCGCTTTGATGTAATCTGATCCTGGTCTCAAAGGTTGCATCATACAATATTCAGATTTGCTTTTGTCTCAGACTACATCATGCACTGACTACATAAGTAAAGTATTGTTTTAGAGCCCCACGGGCTATATTCAAAGTATTGCATTGTAAATACTGACTCACACTTTCTCGCTTTCTCTACAGTATGTGCTGAAGCCAACTTTCACCAAGCAGCACATTTCAGGGTTGGACAAGCAGGGTAAACTGTACCGAGCCTACGATGGTACGACCTACCTGCCAGGCATTGTAGGGCTCAACAACATCAAAGCCAATGATTACGCCAATGTGGTGTTACAGGTATGAATAAGTGACACAGTAGACCGTATCTGGATTTGGTAATAAAGATTTTAAGTAAGCCCCTAACTTTTCAAATTTGCCTCTTCTTCATAGGCCTTTTCCAATGTTCCACCTTTGCGAAACTACTTCCTGGAGGAGGAAAACTACATGGCAATCCGCAGGCCACCGGGTGACATCATGTTCCTCTTGGTGCAGAGGTTTGGTGAGCTGATGCGCAAACTTTGGAATCCCAGAAACTTCAAGGCCCACGTATCTCCGCATGAGATGTTGCAGGCTGTGGTGCTGTGCAGCAAGAAGAACTTCCAAATTACCAAGCAAGGTAATGCTTTAGTTGCCAGAAACTGTAGTATTGTACTATACTACGTACTGCAGATCTCACATTGGCTTTTAACACATGCTGCCCAATGGAGACTAGGAGACTTGTGATGCTGACGGTTTTCTGTTCTGCAGGAGATGCTGTGGACTTCATGACGTGGTTCTTGAATGCTCTGCATGGAGCTCTTGGAGGCACAAAGAAAAAACCATGTAAGCAGGAGGAGAAGCAGTTGTTAGGTCATGATATGTGCAAATAAAGTCTATAATGTGATATTCAGATGGGTATTTGGCACATGAATGGTAAATATGTCAGAGCCAAAGAAGAAAACATGGATAGCTTTATATGAAATGTGAATATCTCTTTTTTTTCTTTCTAAAGGATGCATTTATTTTAGTTGTGATTTTGAGCATTTAAATATTATTGCAAATTAACCTCTTTCCTGCCCTCATAGCAATCATTACAAAAGCATTTCAAGGCTCCATGCGGATCTTCTCCAAGAAACTTCCACACCCAGATTTAGTGAGTTTCCTGCTTGTGTTATGAGATCATTAATTGATATTTGGAATATGAATAATTTTACCAATAGAATAGTTCAGGTTTATTCATAAATATGTGACCAATGATTTGTAGATAGTGGTACATTTAAAAAAAGCTTATTTTCCTTCTGAATGTTCTTGTCAAAAATAAAATTAAGTCAAAGCTGATTTTTGGCACATTTCTTATTATACATTACTTAAAACATTTTCTGATTAAGCTTGCATTAAGTTTCTCTGAGACAATGTTAAATTCTTGCAACGAAATAGTCTAAAGTGACAGAGGAGGTCATGTTCAGATACAAGGCAAAGGGCAGAAAGAACATGCTCGATTTCCACATGCCCTCAAGTCTAACTCTATCAGTCAAGTCATGGTTTACTCTGTGTGCTGTTTTTGTTGAATACCTGTGAAAACACAATTTAATGTTATGTATGTCCTAGCTACCAGAGGAGAAGGAAGCATTGCTCGTGACAGAGGAGTACCAGGAGCAGATGTCTGAGTCCACCTTCCTGTTTCTGACACTTGACCTCCCAACAGCTCCACTGTACAAGGATGAGAAGGAACAGCTTATTATCCCCCAGGTCCCTCTCTTCAACATCCTGGGCAAGTTCAATGGCAACACAGAGAAGGTACAGATTCATTTACATCTTCTTGTCCTATATATCACGTGTGAAATAAAAGTGGGGGAAAACGACTTAAAGCTATTTTGCAAAAGCAGTCATATTTACTGAAAACTTTCAGTGTTGATGATTTTTTGGGCCCAAAGCTGGGTGATTGTATTTTGACATACAACCTAAAACAAAAGGTGTAATTTCTTGCAGATGCTATCCTTTTTTTAATTGAGCACTCTCAATATCTCTGCACACGTTCCTGTCTCATTTACATTCAGGAATACAAAACCTACAAAGAGAATTTTCTCAAAAGGTTCCAGCTGACCAAACTGCCTCCGTACCTCGTCTTTTGCATCAAAAGATTCACCAAGAACAACTTCTTTGTGGAAAAGAACCCCACAATTGTCAACTTCCCTATCACGTAAGTGCTGTTCATGTATACTGTAAGACGAAATACTTAGCCTTGATCGAAGCGCCTGACAGAACCATGAAGTGCATGTTGATAACGGTAATGAATGCTTATTATTGTATAAAGTGGCTCTTCTGAAAAGTGATGTTCTAGGATGTGTGTATTTTGTCCTCGGTGTAAATATGCTTTGCTTCAACAGGAATGTAGACCTTCGTGAGTACTTGACAGAAGAAGCTCAAGTTACAGAGAAGAACACAACTTATGACCTCGTCGCCAACGTAGTGCATGATGGGAAACCCACAGAGGGAGCGTACAGAATACACGTTCTGCATCATGTAGGTTTCAGCCCGATATTTAGCTTGATTTCTGGTGACATTGCTGAAAACAATGTTAACAAATGCATTAGTGGCATCATAAGTCATAATCTCTATATTTAATCAGGGAACTGGGAAGTGGTATGAGATGCAGGACCTGCAGGTGACTGACATTCTCCCCCAGATGATTACACTGTCGGAGGCCTACATCCAGGCAAGTCGTCCCTCTCATTCTGTGCATGTTGGAAAATGTAAATGTTGCAGCGCCATGGCTCCATCATTTTCTGTGCTACATGAAATTACATAAAACAATTCATCACCTTTCATCTAATGGCATTCACAGCACACTTGTATCTCTTTTAATTGAGTGCGTGATGCGGCTTGCTTATTTGCAAATGCCTGGGAAGTGCGTGTAAAATAATGTTTGGCTTTTGAATGACAAATATAATACATCACTCAAGATATAGGCCTACCTATTTTTACTTAAAGTCATGGAAATGGGCTAAAACATTATAAAAAACCGTAGAAAATTATTTGGTGAAAACCCTGTAAGATATTCATGTAAATGCATTTTCATATGTTTTACTATCAAAGGAAGAATCGGGTCCAACACCTCCCTAAAGAGTTGCTCGAGAGAATTTAATGAAAGTTTTTCAGTGGTGACTTTTTTTGGATTTCAGAGGCGTTTAATGATACAGAATATTAGGACATGGAATGGAGGAGTTTTAGTAGAAGACAATTGTCAGCGTCTTTCAAAAAACAGTTTCAGCTGATTCTTATTTCATACCAGATTGAAGTTTATAAATAATTGTGAAATAAAAATGGTCTTTGAACGTAACAAGGAGTCCTAGAATTATAGTACTCATCTCGGTAACATGTTTTGTTTCTCTCCTAGATCTGGAAGAGACAAGAAAGTGATGATGACAGAAACAACCACACAGGGGTGTAAGTGAGGCAGGATTATTCCTCATGAATGGCCAGAAGTGTTGTCACCCTTTTGGAAATGAACTGGGTATTTAAGTGATTTGAAATAACAGAATATAGAATGAGTGAGTGGCAAGAGAGCATCAGGACTTTTTCTTTATAGCCACAAAAACGAAAAGAAATGTAAATGTTTTTTTTTCTTTTTCTTCAATGTTTTATCTTTTTACTATGTGGAAGTTCCTAAATAAATGAGCTCCTAGAACATGTCTCTGTATGTTACATTTGAATGACAACCTTTTGATTTTAATTTAGTTTTAGGAGTTTGTCATGTGATTATTTGCACCAGGGATTATGGTACAGCAACAACATCAGAAGAAGCAACTCTCGTTGAGTAGCCAGTTTTCCAAGTAGTTTTTAATACATACTGAGAACTCTCATCTCTCAAATCTTTTTTGCCATTTCCACATTCATAATAACATACATATAGCAATGTACTGACACTGTTCACACAACTGTTACCTTCTGCAGAAACTCATGTTTCTGATTGAATCACAGCCTCAGTCTGGTGACACTTCATGCAAACTGGAATATTTAATGAGGAATATTTATAGCTGATTGACTGGAATAACATATGAGACGGATCATTTCCCCAAAAAGTAAAAAACAAAACAAAAGTTGATCAGTGCATGACATTTATAAAACTTCTAAGAGTTGATCAGTGCAATTATACATTTGTAAAAAAAAAAAAAAAGTTGTGTGTACACCAGTTTTCAGAGCTTGCAGTTTCACTCCTTCCACATGTACTTCTCACAGAAGGCCTGGTTCTGCAGATAAAAACAGAAAATGGGATGTGAAACAGGAATTGAAGTTATTCACAAAATCACATTAGCACTTAATCGTTTGCTAAACTGCATTTCGTTGTCTCAGTACTTGTTCTCAAAGCTGAATCGAAAGTAGGACGGTGTAGGCCAAACATCTCTACAACAGAAAAGCTGGACACAACGGACTTTAAAATAAGAGGAAGAGACCACGATAAGGAGGACGGGAGTTCATCAAGTCATGTAGATGAGTAAAGCCTAGGTCAGGTTTGATGGTTGTAAAATATCTTTGTGATAATTTCGCATGGTCAAAAAAAAGGGTTTAATTGGAAAACATTAAGCATGTTGTACACTATTTTTCAGATAATGGGACTAACCTGTGCATCACTTATCAGCTAAACTGACAATAATTGATTGAGTCTAACTTACTCCACACTTCTGAGCAGTTTGAATGTCTTTGCACCAGTAGCTTGGTCCCCAAGTACAGCGATTCTTTCCCAGCGGCTCCAACTTCTTCGTAGCAACGCAGAGATCAGCTCTCTGCAGGACAGATGCGACAAAAGACCCTTAGACAATGACAATTTACCACAGAATGATGTGTGTTCAGGAGTATTCAAGTGGCTACACTGTGTTCATGGTTGGGGTTACATAGACTAGGGCCCGTCACACTGTTGCAAATGGTGTGATAGTAAATCAACTGACATTTCTAAATGTTTTTTGTCACCAAAAGAAGTGTGCTGCTGCAAGTGATGGTACAATTCATGTCAGTCAGTGTGCTAATTCTAACCCCAGTGAAGGTGTCTCTTATTGATATATAAGATTTACTGCACACAAATCCTCTGTAATGCTGTGTGAGGACTTGTGGATATGAAGGTTTCCTCTTTGACCCATCAGTGAGATAGGTCGTTATACTTTTGAAATAGCTTATTCTTACTTCACATGCATGTTGGACGGCCATCTGGTTTCCCAAAACCTTCTCCAGTCGGGAGCCATAGATTTTGGTGAAAGCCTCACACTGAAAACAGCATGAGAGTTACTTAACAGTTTGTCATTATACTGTTCATCTTAGTCTACGTGATTAAAAAACTGTTAAGTAGGAGCCGAGAGTCCGACCTTGGGAATGGCATTGGGGTGATGGACACAGACAGACTGGAGGAAAGAGGAAGTCTGAGGTTCTGTGGAGTTGGGACCCAGGTGAAGTCGGCTCAGCACAGCCAGAGAGAGGCACGACTCACAGTCCGAGGGGAGGGACACCTCTGAGTAATCAGCAGAGCGTTAACTTGGTGGTGGAAGTGTGAGGTCCAGGTCAAACCAATAAACAAACGGTTGCCAAATGTATTCGTTACAGACATGTGACTGACCTGGAACAAGCTGCTCCTTGAACAAACAGAGGTGCAAAAGAGTGCATATTGTGTGAGGCGCAGCAGACATTAAGAGGAATTCGACTATCTGCACGCCATATGTGTCAACGAAATCATCACATCGCTCCCTGTAGCTCTGTGGTACAAGATTGCAGACCTCCCCCATGAGCTTCATCAAAGCATCCTGCATGGCAAGAAGAAGATGTGAGGTGTGGTGACAGATATGCCTGAAGTAATACAATGTGATATATATATAAAAAAAGAGTCACCTCAGTTATATTTTGCGGCAACAGGGTCTCCAGTTTCTTGATAACTAACAAACACAGGGTGCAAGCAGGGTTGAACTGGTCCTAGAGGGAGGGTTAGCTGATGAGGACCATTTATAGGATCAAAATAAAAAAACAAGTTTCATTTCAAGTTAAATTGTAACATCCACTTCTGCTTTCTCTCACTCACGTGGGGTCCTGTGGCTGTGCTGAGTGCAGAGCTGGATATGTCTTTGTTGGTGGCATGGTGGAGAACTGTCAGCAGTTCTTCCTGCTTGTAGGCAGCACAAAGTCCAAAAACCATACAGGTCTCTCCTGGTTTCTACATAAATACATAGTATCTTGCATTAAAAGGTGGACATTGAAGGCCAACGTGTTCATTCCCATAAAGAAACCTAAATATAGGCTAAACCCACCAGATGACCAGGTGTTTGCTGCAGGACTTTTGGCAAATACATCTTCACCTGTGAATCACACTCTGATGCCTGCTCTCCTGGGAGGCGTTGGCACAGAGCGTGCAAGGTTTCATACAGAGTCTCCTGCAAAAGCACAGTAGTTAGTGCATTGTCTATGTTCTAGCAAGAATATTGAAACCCTTTTTATCTATTTATCTAAGTACCAAACCAGCACACGCAAAATAACTTGACAAACCTAAACGTTTGCGATGAAAGTCATATCTCAATGCCCTGACAGTTTCACAGTAAATTGAAACTATGCAGTGAGTGAGTCAACAACAAACCCACCTTAGTATCTCTGCTGGAAATCATGTTGGTGGACAGCTGGACGATCTGGCTGCATTCTGAACAGATATCCAGAGTCTAATAAGGACAAGCCACGTGGAGACAATTATGTCAGTAAAACTGAATTCAAACATAAAGCAAGATTTGTGGGTGTTCTCATTTACCTTGCTGATTAAAAGCTTATTATAACCTCTAAATTATACGGTTTATTATACGGTTATAATACATATCTATAAAACGTGTATTATAAATTATAAAGTCAGGCCTACCAGAGAGTTCTCTTGGATGAACGACAAAGGGTCTATGATGAACCTGGAGTCTCCTTTAAACCGCCAGAAAGAGAAATCATTCAGACAGGGATGGGAGAGAAAAGAGGAACATTTAAAAGGTGCAAAAACAAGTAAATATTTCAGCATCGGTCAGAATACAACTACAATCTTTTTCTGCACTGATTGCACGTTGTCACAAATCCGGTGATAACAATATTATAACCTTTGACAACAGAATGAATGGCAACTAGGTGACAGTGAAGGAGAAATTCGAGTCGCTGTCGGTACATCTGGATCTTACCGGGCCACAGGGACAACGCGAGGATCACCAGGAGCAAGCCAGATGCTGACATGATGTGAAGGAGCACAAAACGATATGAAGCGCAAACGATTTGGTCTATAATAACATCCGTGCTGCTATGTGTTATTTGGGTCGGACCGGAAATACATGTTGATCGGCGCACCCAATCAGAAGGGCAGTCGTAAAGCGCAGGCGCTGTGGAGCAATTCATTAATAAACGAAAGAACACACATCTGCTATTAAAGGCTGTAAATCTCTGAACTTCCTATGTAAACTTCCACTGCAATGTTAAATAAATATAGGCATAATATGGATAAACTCACTTCCAATCTGTGATCATATGATACTATCTGTATACTGTAAAAATAAGTTTCTTAAGATATAACAATATAGACTAAATGTAGGTTTGCAGTAAGCCTACACTAATTTTACTTCTTTTTGTGCGGGCTATGTATATTTAGGTAAACTATTTACTGAGATTTAGTCTTGCTTGAGTGTTCGACTCCTTGCTTCACATATCTGGAGTTTGAGTGTCTAACCCACAGTCTATGGTCTAACAACGAGGAATATTTCGGATTTAAGGTATAGTTCTTTTATTGAAGAGTCCACAACTCAGTCCGCCACTTGTGTTGAAAATAACAACTGAGAAAAGTTTCTGAAGGGACCAGTAGATGGCAGCAGAGCAGAGAAAATACACAGCGCTGGAGTTTGTCTGACGTACAGAATGTTGAAATTATAGAAATTATAAACACATCATAAATTGTACATATGTCACAACTGTAGTCAAACTATACAGAAATATTGAGTAGACGCATAAGTGAAAAAACGCAATGTGCAGGGCAATGCAAAAGATTTAATGAGGACAATGTGCTATACAAGGCGTGGGGTCAGAGAAGTTCACAATCCTGATGGCCTGAGGAGAGAAGTTTGTTTTTGTTTTCCCAAGATGTCTGTGTGTGTGGATGATGGCAGATTCCCAGGGATGTGCACTTCGTCTGCTGCTTCCTCCATAAATTCACCACCAGCTCCTTGGTTTTACTGACGTTCAGTAAGAGTTTTTTGGCCTCCCGGCCTCTTCTAGGCAGGCCTCTAATCGTTGGTCATCTGGCCTATGACAACTGTGTCATCAGCAAACTTGATGGAGTTCTTGATCACACGGGGTTACACTAAAGTTTTACACTAAAACTTAAAACAGTATTAAACTTTGCAGCTATTAATACATTTTCTAATTGCTCATACATCTGTCCTCTTCTCACAAAGCAGGAGCATTGAATGCATGAAGAGTCGGGCCCACCTGTGTTGATGTGCGTGCTGCTGACTACATTGATAATGCTGTGATACTGATCAAGATGTCTTTGGAAAAAAACGTCAAAAACATCAATGCCACATGTGTATCCAAAATAGTTCCTTTGAGCTTTCCATACAGGTGGCTTCAAGTCACCAAGGTGCTCATTGTCTGCATCCTTTCTTCAGGTAAGACAAGTGTCCAACTGTATTCTGAGCACAGCAAACGCTGATGTGGAGAGCGAACCACTCTACACTCACCTAGTGACAATCTTTGGCAAGTGGACCGACAACAACCTGACCTTCACTCCTCACTATCCTGTCACCCACTCATTCAGACACACATACACACACACATCAATCAGGAGGGAAAATATTATTTTCACTAAATTATTAACAATTTATTCCAATGGAGTGCAGGCGATTTCTTTTAAAGTCAATTCAACCTATGTAAAAGATGGTGCATATTTATTTTATTATTGCTCAGCAGCTTAATTGCAATAACACTGACGTAGTAGCAAAGTCTGCTCTAGTGTAACCCAGTGTGCTTGGTGCTATTCAACCTGCTTATCAAGTTCTTATTAGTATTGTGTAAGCAAACAATTTCCTATTTACAATAAACTGTTGGCACCAAATTCGATGGACAATCAAACCAAATGCTACAAACCCAAAGCAGCTAAAAACTTACAGAGTGGGGTCAGCAGCATTAGCAGTCATAAGTTATTAATTCAATATTAATATAAGATTTTTTGCTAAACTGAGTTTTTAAAATGTTCCTATTTCTTGTGTTCCTCAGGTGGTTTGGACCCAATCCTGAGGGGACTGGTGGGTCGTAAGGACCAGCTGAACACGCAGGACCACATGATGTCTGATGAGCTGACAGGCTGCTGGATCTGGCCTCGCTAAACATGCAGAGAGGCAGAGACCATGGACTTCCTGGTATCATTCTGATTTCATTTTTCTATTTATTTTCTAGTCTTGCATCTCTGGAACGTTATCTGCATCTGAGCCTATTTTTCACATCATATGGACTTCATTGGAGAATGGTTCAAAAAGACATACAAGTTTACAATTTGGGCCTTTAAAAGTTGCATTGCTGTAAGAGACAAAACAAAGTCACATCTACACAAAGATAATGGGATTTAACGCCTAACATTGTGGAATTATTTTGGGGCACACAAACTAAAAATTAAACCCTATTGTAAATTCTTAGGGTTCATCATTATAAATTGTAATTTATAGTCCTATAGCCTATAGAAAGCCCAAACGTTTAAACAAAAAGGAGAAACTTGTGTGGCAGGGCCTGGTGCTGCAGGCCACATTGTATAATAATAAATGAATCCCTTTTAATTATGATGTCTCTGAAATCACGCGATGGCTTTCCGTCCACCACCCTGAAGATTGGCACAAGGACAAATACCTCTTAATTCCGCTGCAACGACGTGGCCTGGGTGAAAACTTTTCTCAAACGTGATCCGGAACCCACGAATCAGGAGGCTATGTTCCTGAAATGAAATGAAAAATCCAATCGCATCAGGATCTCATACCTTGGTGAAGGTCTCTTTTTATCTCACTAATAAATCATACAAATTGTCAATTTGCGCCGACTGTGTTGTGTTGCACGTTAATCAGGTACATTTTTTCCAATTCAAACTGGGTTCACGTGCTGAAAAGACTCGTGCGCACAGTTTGATTGATCGGCTGTGGCTGTTTTTTTAACTCTTTTTCACAGCATACGTTTTGACTTGTCGTGGTAGGATGCACACACACACACACACACACAAACCTAATTGTGGCAAATGGGGATTAATTCTTATCTTTAAATGTAGCATTGCATGTGTGAATGCTAGTTTCAGATTAAACTTATAGTTTTGTATACATTAGAATAGGTTTTGGGTATAGTTTATATGGAGCGTCATTAAATTACAATAACGGGCTGGTTTCGAATATGATAAGAATCAATTTGTATTTGGCGCAGAAGTGTGTGTTGAGTATCCTACTTGTTGCGGAACATGAAATGCGGTTGCAGAAAGGGAGAAAGTGAATTTATTTTATGTTTGACTGTATTTGATCATGTAAGGGTTATATTATTTGCTTAGAATTCAATAAACAAGGCAAACTTTTCGCTAATAAAAAGCTGCAATTCTCTTAATTTTATCTGTAGTCCACACACACTTCTTTGCACTGCTGCAGGAAGTTATTTTTCTTTTTTGTCACGCAATACAGAGTTCCAAATCATTGCAGAAAAGGCCTGCAAATGTTTCCACTATAGGAAGTTGTGGGCAAAACAAATTGGGTCCACCGATCGCGATCATCAGTCAAAATACAACACATAAAAAACCTAGAGTGCAAACTAAAATGAAAATTGTGATTAGGAAATAACAGAAAATAACAGGGTTATCAACCAAACACTTGTTTGAGTGTCAGGCCTGAGAAGGTTGAAGAAATTATCATTACATTTTATATATCCTGAATGATCTTTTATTATCTGTACAGAAATGCAGAACTTACAGAAAGACTGTAACTGACAATCAAACAAAGACAAAAGTGCATGACGGAAAAATAAAATAACGAAAATAATAACGCAACATGTGTCACTTGAGATACCTTTTCCTCTTGGGTTTACCAAAAGTCTTTCAGTGTGTTGCAATATTCTTCTTTCTATTCTTATTAAATATATTTCTCTTTATAACTATGAATAAACTAAAAAGAAAAAACCTCTAACCATGTAAAAACCTTGATGTACCGATATTGACCTTTACCTTTACGTGTTTTCCCTTCGCTGCGACAGCTTCCTGTTTCCGTATTTACTACTTGACACTTGACTTGCTAAACATGAATCCTATGGACGAGGAAAAAAAAGAATTAATTGAGAAAAAAAACCTGATAACACATGCTGCATCAAATAACACGTCATATAATATATATTTTGTAAAATGCTGTAATTGTGTGGCATTAAGGAAATCTAAAGTATTAAGACTGAACCAGAAATTTTTTAATTAAACAAGAAGTGTTTTTGCTTTCAGAATCACATTTGAGCCGGAGTGTCGTAGTCATCACGGCCAAGGCCAATGTGGACTCAGTTTATGAGTAATCCAGAAGAGAGTGAGTGTACTAATATATGCAATCTTGAAAACAGGAATACAGTTCCATAAAATTGGCACTGATAACCAGTTTTTTACTGTATTGTTAAGCACCTTATTTTGCACGAAAGGAGCAATATAAATATAGTCTGATTGTTTGAACATCTAAGTGCTCATAAATCTGATCTCTCTACAAAAGGCAGGTACATTGAACATGTGAAGAGGAATGCAATGAATCCTTCAGATGTCCTGCGGCTGTTGAAGCAGCCTGTGGGGCCCACCAGTGTTGCTGACTACATAGATAATTCTGTGAAAGTGATCAAGAGGTCTTTGGAAAGATGTCAAAAACATTCCATCAATGCCATAGGTGTGTAGCCTTTACAGGTTCTCTGAACTTTCCCTACAAATATTTTCAAATCAGTTAAAGCTGGGTTGCTTATTCTTTGCTTCATTTAATTAGATCTGATCACTGAGGAGGATCTGCAGACCATCGCTGATCTGACAGGCTGCTCTCCCCAAATTCTGTCCCCTCTTGCAGGACAACTTCCAAAGTTTTGCACTGCAAGCAACGTATTAAATGTCTTTTATTTCATTTCACAATTCAAGAAACAGAAAAAAGGTGTGGACTCTTGCACAGCTATCTTTAATTTAGAATAAATCAAATCCCTAATTGGTACTAACTATGATTTTCCTGATTTGGGGTTTGACTTTTGTTTCATGTTTTCCCCCTTTCATTTTCCTTAAATTTCTCTTTGCTTAGTAAAAAACATTCCAAAAAAAGTGTAATGAAAGTAATCTTAAAAACAGAGAACAATAATGGATTTATTTCTCCTGCCTAAGCAAAACACCCGCTGGGGATCCTCCAACACACCTTTCATGCATTGGCTCCCTGCCGAGTACCAGGATAAAGTCCCTGTGCCCAAAGGTTGGGACCCTAAGGAGAAAGTCAACAGTCAAATTCTCCCATTGGTTATATACTTCAGAATATTGTCTTTACTGGCTGCACTGCAAAGGACCATGGGAAAAAAATCTATTTAATTTAGTGTTATTTATATAGCGCCATATTACAAAATTATATCAAGGCACTTTTTT
>JAVQJL010025257.1:0-29731 GCA_036024295.1 Nannoperca obscura | reverse complement strand
TCTCCTCAGCAGATACAGTCTGCTCTGCCCCTTCTTGTACAGAGCAGCAAAGCTATCTGTCCAGTCTAGTTTATTGTTCAGGTGAACACCCAGGTACTTGTAAGACTTTACAATCTCAAAGTCCAGTCCCTGGATGTTCACTGGTGTGGGGGGAGAAAGTTGGCGCCTCCTGAAGTCCACCACCAGCTCCCTGGTCTTCCCTGTGTTGAGCTGGAGGTGGTTCCTCATATAAAAAGGTAAATCAGAATCAGAAAAAGACTTGTAGTCCTGAATAATAAAATTCACTTAGGGTCTGAGCTGTGACCTTTAGCAATCATTTTATGAAAACATGAGCCTGAATACTCAGGCTAGTTTTGTAAGCTTTTCTCGTGCCTTTCCTGCTGCAAAGAGGGGTGAGTCACCCAAAATGAAAATCTTTCAACTGAACATTATTGTTCTTACTCCATCTGCCACACAGCCAAGATCTGGGGCAATTACACTGTCTCTACAGCTATGACACACTGAGGAACCTAACACACACACACACACACACACACACACACACACACACACACAGATATGTGCACAAGGCTCATTTCACAAAATCACAAGCTGTCTTGACTTAACTTACTGCACACCTGCAAAAACAGCTCTATTGCAACTTCCCTTGCATGAGTTAGTCAGTATATTCTAACAATGCAAGGACGCCTTACAGGACACAAAAAAAAGCTTTCACAAAAACATCTCACCTTTTGGCATGCAAACAAGATAAAAAAATGTCTTTAATGGTTTCATGTTCTGACTGACCTGATTCAAATGTCAGATCTCTTGGGACAGTCCCATTTGCACAGATGCTCTAATGCATTAGGGACTGCCAGAAAAGTGTGAAGCATAAAACAGTGATTTCCTTTGCTTCAAACTGGAACAATATTTGTTTTAGGGTTGTAACTAACAATCCTTTTCCTCATCGACTAATCTGCATATTACTTTCTTAATTAATTGTGTGGTCCGCGTCACAGAATTCCCATCACAATTTTATTGAGGCCAAGGTGACGTCTTCCTATTTCTTGTAGTGTACGACCAACAGTCCCAAACTCAAGTCAACTTAGGGATTAATTACTAATTGTTACAACTCTAATTTATTTTTCTAAATCATGTGAAAAATGAACTTGCTTTTGTCAATTTGCACTTGTCAAGTTAAAATGCATTTAAAAGGAGTGAAATACCCAAACCCTTGGCACAGTTCTTCCGACTGAATACACAAGTTAATAACTTGATGATGGATAGTTTTGCAGTATCCATATGTTGACCTTATATACTTCTTGGAACATTTATAGCTTGGATCAATATTTGCTCATGTCTGTCGTTACGGCTTACTGTGCAAGTACCCAGTCTGGATGCTAATTTCCAAAGTTGTTTTGCATTAAATGTTCCAAACGTTGTGATGATTTTATGAAGTGATTCCAGTCTGTAAAGAGTGAGGGTCCCCAGGGTTTTAGAAGCTTGTGCCAACCCTCCTCACCCCTCATCCTTCAGGCACAGACGCCTCGGAGTCTCCACCAGTAGAGCTGGTCTGGCCTCATGGAAGGAAATATTTTTTGGAGCGGAGCACTAATTGGCAAGCGCCCAGACACCCCACAAGTGCTAATGAACAGGCAAACATGGCCACAGCAAAGAGGGAGTGAGAAATCCAGATCGAGGCTGGGGAAGAGGGGGTCCAAAACTCAGTGAGGCTCTCTGTGAGCCCTCGCCCTCTGTCCGGGGCTTAGGGCTACTTCCTCCTCTATAATTAAGGGGTTATCCCCCTGCACAATGGAGAAATTAAACAGTAAAACCATGCCAGGTAAATTACTGCTTTTCCTGGGAGTTAGAGGAAGTGTCTTGATATGTAAACAATCCCCCTTCTTCTACTTCTGAATACCCTCTCTCTCTCTGTCACCCCCTCCTTCCCCATTGCCTCCCTCTTTGTTCCGTGGGAATTTCAGAAGGGACAGATTCTCTCTAAGACTACAACTCTGCTGAATAAAGAGGATTTACAGTACACCTTTATCGCTTAAGCATCTCAAACCTGTTTGGCCAAAGCTAACACTCAGAGACTGTGCACTACACTCATGCAAAAAGCATACGCAGTTATACACTCATTCTTGCCAGTTCACATGTTTAGAAACTATGTCTTTCATTAGTTTTAGCTGAACTGCACATGCTACTGCACATCTTAGCATTTATTAGAAAGTCAAGATGGTGTCAAATCAATTTGATTGCAAAAATGTAAAAATAAACAAGCACTCTGTGAATCTCCAAATTGGTTAAGCTTTCAAAACATACCTTTGGGATGTGTGCATGGACTGCTAGGATGTGTGCATTTAGGAATGACATTAGCTTGTAGTGTTCTTGCCACAACATGCCAGACAGTACAATATTTTACCATGACAGTTTATGCCAACCTTATAATCTCTGATAAGACAACATCAGAAAACATCTAAACTATATATTGGAGCCAACATCTGGTAAGGAGTGTCACAATATTCTGCTGAGTCTCCACTGGTTAAATCTGCAGAAAAAAGTCAGCTTAGTGTGGATGGAAGGGCCAAAAAAGAAAATATGTGTTTTAAAAAGATGTTTTACAACTTTATAGTTGTGCATTAGCTATGACGTAGTGAATGAAATAACTTAATTTCGGCTGCTGCACAGAATAGTCTAATTTTCACTAAGGAACACAGCAGACCTTCCCACCGTTGCTTGTATCACAAAGTAAATGAAAGAGTGCAAACACAGTCAAGGTGGGGAATATAATTACAGCTCAATATGGCTGGATCGCATACAATACATCCATTTAGCCCTGCGGTGGTGCTATCAACAGGAGAAATTCAGCACTGCATTATAAATCAGAACCTACACCGTAGATATCTGAGGCCAATGTTAACCCTTACACCCCTTGTGTAAAATATAAATACAGCTTTAGTGTTGATGTACTCTTAGAGGGTACTACTGGGTCCATGGTGAATGTGTGTGAATGTAAGTATATGGCTGAAACTAATGATAGTTTTCATTATTTAGTCATCTGTTCTAAAAAATGCCCATCTGAAAATCTAATCTGAAAATTACCAACACAATTTTCCCCAAGACAGTGTGTCCTCATATTACCTGACAGTCAAAACATCAAAATGTATTCAATTTACAATGATAAAAGAACAGGTAAATAATCAAATTCACCAATTTGAGCAATTAGAACCAGATCATCATTGGAATTTTTAATTTATAAATGACTAAAATGTAAATGTCATTTATACATTTTCTGTCACTCGACTAATCATTTCACCACTGGCTTTGTGGGACAATTGTGGAATAGTGGAATAATGGATGGTTTTAATTTCAACTGAAGTATTACTGCGCTGAGCCAATTCTATTGTCTCTATCTGAAACAACTTCTACACATTATTGGACAAACTCAAAATGCATGATGGTGGTGGTCAAGCTGACAAACTGTGTGCTGGCAGTCTTGTGAACGTCAGATCCATGTCTGGTGTGAACATGTCTGTATTTGTTACTGCCAGGGGACGACCCCGCGGCTCTTTGAAGCCAGAGCCAAAAATTCTTAGGCTTAGCTAACATCTTTGGGGAAATCACCTGGCAAACAAAACACAACAGGCTTACACGCTACACTAACACACACAGGCCTTCATTCAACAAACCCTTTTTATTCTGAGACTGTTTATTAGACTTACATTATGAAACCGAAGTGAAGCGATGAACCTTATTGCAGTAATTGCAAAGTGAGGAGTGTAATTATATATTCATAGAACAAAACTTTAATTCAGCAGTTATGCATGTTTGTTTATTTGACAAAAAAAAGGTTTGAGGGTATTCTCATTGTTGGTATCTATGAATGAATGGATGACTTCTTGAACACCATAGGCTTGACAGTCAAACTTATCATGAAATCACAATGATTTGACTGTTACCAAGGCCTTCCAAGCTAAAAATGGCCCTGCAATGTAAAAGTGTAGGCCAAGGAGCAATGTGATGTAAATATGAGGAAAATTTAAGATTCAAATCTCCGACATCCTGTTTCTAGAAAAGTAGTGACTGCTTTCATATTTAAAAAAATCTACCCTGCCAACCCCAGCCAGGGATAGCACTCAATCATCTGTTGCTATCCAGCTGTTACAGGACGACTGTCTCTATTTCTGTTTCTCCCAGCATATTTCATGCAGCTGTATGATGAATGACGTTACAAATCAGTTTTCCATATGGCAGCATTTTGTTTGCATTTTTTTCAAAGGGACCATGACAACCATGCAATGGCCTTATGACAGGCTTTGCTGTGATTACAGAGTAGTGTAACTAATAGTAGCACAGTCCCAAAGCACTTTCTCACAAAGAAAATGACACTGTAGCAAATGGATTCTTATGGCTGGCAGAAAACCCCTTTTTTATCCTAGAGTAAAGGAATGGTACAAGAGAAACTGGAACACCAGAGTCCAAATGGAATTCTTTCAATATTTTATTGTATTCCTGACCAAAATGTACCCACTTACTAGCTTATTAGAGTTTATAACCACATGGTAAATATATAGCGTTTTGCAACCTTAATGGTTCCCAAAGCAGTTTACGGGAGCAACTGAGAGTTCAGTGTCTTGGCCAAGGACACTTTGACATGTGGACAGGAGGAGCTGGCAACTGAACCAACTTAACCCTGCTCTATCTTCTGATCCATGGCCACCCTCACAGTCTTCATTGGGTGACATAAATATGATATGTTGATCACGTGATAACAAGTGCACACAAAAGAACATGCTATCTCTATTCACAGAAGAAGGCCATGGGATGTGGTTGAAAGGTCCTGGAAAACTAAAAAGTGGACCTTTGAGTTGAGATTTTTTTATCCCACATATTGTTCCCAATATTCTGTTCAACACACTTACAGGAATAGTTGGACATTTTAGGAAACTTGCTTATTTGCTTCTCCAAAAGTTCAGAAATACACTTTCCAGCACCTCCAATGCTCACTAATACACATGTATCTCATGAACACAAACAACAGTTTATCTATCTGCCCAGCATTTCTCTACAGTGTCTGCGCTGGTTGCCTGGCAATCTCACAGTGACGACAAAGACTCCCATAAGTCACTGCGCCTGGATGTTACTTGCCAAGAAATAGTCCTCCTAAAACCACAGATAGTTGTTTTTACATTTCTTTATTTCTGTAGGTATATTTCTGTGCATTTTTTTAAACTTTGGACAGAGCTGCTTCCAGTCTTTATGCTATGCTAAGCATAGCTAATCACTTCCTGGCTCTAGCTCCTTATTTACCACAAATGTGGGCAGGGACAGATTTTGTTTGTTATACCTGTGTCCACTGTAATTACTTAGGTTACCTCATCTGTTTATTTTGCTGGTTACTTGGTTTACTGTGACTCGCCTGCATCCTGTCCTTGGATTGAGACCATAGGGAATGGCTGGTGTCATGGCCAGCACATTCTGTCTGGAGAAAGATTCACCCTCCAGGGGATGTGAGCATAAAAATATATTGTAAAAGTTTCATTTCATTTTTTCATAAATGTTTATGGAATTCCAACGCCTCCACTAAAAAACTAGCCGCTTACTGGGCTGGATGGTTTAGTATTGTTCTGGCAACAACAATTTTATTTAAAAGTTTGAACCCAGTTAATTTCACTTAACACTGGCTGGCAGGTGGTTTGTATGAACAAGTCTAGCTCTATGTGCCTCAGAGCTCTCAGTGATTAGGCTAATTGCTAAATGGTAGCAGAGGCTGGATAGCAGCAGCAGTGAAACCGTAGATCTATAATTACAAGAAGCAGCGTTTCCCTCAGAAGGAATTTCACTGATGGCAAAAATCAATTTCCTCGTCTTGTTTTCTGGGGCA
Organism: Nannoperca obscura; assembly: GCA_036024295.1. NCBI lineage: Eukaryota > Metazoa > Chordata > Actinopteri > Centrarchiformes > Percichthyidae > Nannoperca > Nannoperca obscura. The sequence continues at coordinate 23,865 of JAVQJL010025257.1, read as the reverse complement.
GCTACAACATAATTACACCAGGCATTAATTGTAAAGACATCTATTGTCCACTGACATACTCAGCTAAGACGCAACTGGACTGTTGGGGAACTAAAGAGCAGAAGTCTGGAACATTTAATAAAAAACACTAACATTCTCCCTGGATATATATATGTTGATTTAAACTTTTTTTGAGGTGTATATTGTTTTATATATTCTCGACTGATGCTTGAGTAACTGTAGACATGCACTTCTCATCATGGGTGAGTGGTTTTTTTGCTCCGTGCAGCACTGGGATTGATTCTTTTCCTCCAGGAGCATTTCTTCGAGGGCAGACCACAGCTGTGTCTGCAGGACAGGGGGGTGGTGTTGGTGATGTGGGAGGGGGTGAGGGGATACGAACCGGAAGGGCCTGACCACAAACTGTCCGCCTCTAGACCAACTCAGCCATAGGAACCAGGCCTGTTTACATAAGCGCCTCCCGCCCGTGTTTACAGCTAGCACACATTTTTGTTTTACCACGTCTAAACTCCTCGGACGTTTATTTTGCTTCACTTGAACTGTGAGTGTTAGGGCTACATTAGCGGATGAAAGTAGCCGAGGCTGGCAGACTGGTGGCTCAAGTCTGATGGATACTGAGGGTTACACTGGGTCAGGGAGATTGAGAGTTCACAGCAAAGAAATGCACGGGAATGGACTTTCAACAAGTTCTTTAATAGCATGCAGCGTCTTCTTGTCAAAAAAGAAAGCAGTTGCCTGAGGCGACACCTTAGAGAAGAGGAGAGAGCAAGGCACCTTATTGGGCTGATTCCCATCAGTCCAACAAACAAAACAGGCAGGAAGTGTCTTAGAGGCAGGGGCATGGATTACACTCTGCATGCTGAGAAAGAGCTTTCTGTTTGAGAGAGGATGAAGCATAAAAAGAAAAAAGGAAGCACAAGCCAGAGAGAAGGGAGCAACGCGAGGGATAGGGAGAGAAAGCTGACTGACAGGGTGTTGGTTAATCCCCTAAAGCATCCATATATTGCCTCCACCTCCTCTTCCACTGCTTGTAAACGGCAAGGAATGTAACATGTTGTCTTTGGGCCCTGTGTGTGTAGACGCCTCTGGTACAGAGAGATTTATATTCGCAGACATTGCCCAAAGCATACCACGTTGCTTTTTTAACTCTGGAGGCTTTGAAGCAAAGGCAGAGCGTTCCAAAGAAACAACCAATATCACAAATGTCCTCTCATTTGAGCCTGATTTATGTTTCACAACCACATTAGAGACCTGCCAAAAGCTGTCAGTCCTCTATTCAGTCAACACACTATAGGCATTGGCTCAGAAAATACAATTTGAAGACTGGGCTGCCTAATATTTGCCTTCTTCTTCTAAGCATTCACTAAAATAAACATTTGTCTTGAGATATTCTTTTTTAAAACTAGGAAGACAAGTCTCTATAGTGCTTTCAACTTGTTAAAAATTCCTCTGAACTGATTCAGCACGGGGTTTCTTTTTTCAAGTAAACATAAAAACTAATCCAGGAAACTTATGTATAATTTAGTTTAAAATAAAATATATGGAAAAAGTAATGATAATACATTTATATACAGTACATAAGTCTTCAAAACCCTTGTAAACAATTGCTACCAATCACTGGAGGAGAGCCACACAGCCCCCCTCTGTGGTTCCCTTCTCTTAGTATGTAGGCCAGCCCTTCTGTGATGAGAACGTCCTGTAATGAGCGATGATGAAGGCAGCGACTTCAGTGAGTACTTAAGGCTAAAAAACCTGTCTTTGGCTTTTACATAGCAATCAGCAAAGCCAAAACAACAATGAAAGAACAAGATGTTCTCCTTCGGCTTTCAGTTAGCATCTAATCTTTAAATGTAGTCTTGGCCAGCCAGTGGACAAAATGCAACAGAGATAAAGACAGACAGAGAAAGGGACGCGAGGATGGAGGTTGAGGGGTGACCTGGAAAGCAGCCAAGTTAACTGTTTATAAAAACCACATGAATTAATGGAAGCACTGGTTTCTGTAACCCAGATAGCCGTACAGCCATTCAAGTGTTTCAGAATTTTTCAAGCAGGCCCGCTGGGAATATGTGAATGAAAAAAAAACATACAACATACAGACATTGCATTAGATGTGCCCAATCCCAGGACATATCAGGCACAATCCCTAGGTGTAAACTGACTCTGCCAATGATGAAGCTATATGTATGATAGAAGGCCATAAATTGAATGTCATTCCGGGACAGAAACAATATCAGTCTCTCTTGAAGTAATTCTGGGAGGACAGCAGTGAGTTCCTGATAGTGCAAGGCTATAGACCCTGACAGGAAAATAAACAAAATTGGGACTTGGTCAATAGGCCTTCCTGTAAGCTTGTTGCTTGCAGGTCTTCTCAAGTATCAGGAAAGGCATTATTGATATGCTGTTACAAGTTGTTACTGTAGATGACACCTGATAGAGCTGATTCCTTCTCAACACTTGGGATACGAATATGTACTTTGGACTGTTAAAAATGAAATCCATGACATGTTTGGAGGCTTTAGGAGCCAGGGGAGGTGTTTCTTGTATGTACAGCCTTGTAAGTCGATCTACCATATTTCTTTAAATAGGAAAGATAAATAAAGTTGCATTGCGCTGCAACCCACAGGTTTTTGCACCTTGGTCAAAGGAAAATTAACACGTCCAGATGTTACATAGTATCATTGTGAAGAACTACATTTTTCATTTTATTCTACATTTTTCAAGTAGAATACTTCAGGCATCAGGAGATACATTCTCAGATTTTTTCAACTAAGGTGGAGGGCCAAGGAGTTAAACCAAAAGGGGGCACAGGGGTCTAACATGAATGCAGTCATCTCTGCATAACCCTGGCCACTGTGCCTCCACCCCCTCCTCCACCTCTCACCCGGTCTGTGGAACCACAGCAGCGTAAGAGCCTCATTTAGGAGCATAGAAAGAAAGGCAGAAATCTCTTTCTCAGGAAGATTAGTGGCTGTCCCTTTGGAGTGGGCCTGTGGATGGGGAGGGATGTGGAAGAGGCGGGGGTCTATTTTTCTCTGGGACATTTTTCTCTGCAGGGGGGGCTGCGTGACCCGCTCCAGAGCACCCTCCAGAGAGTCCATTGGAGACCCTTTAGACTCTAGTTCCATCTAAGGCCCTATTCAGACCAAATCAGGTGCTGCTGCGAAAACGCCAGTCCTCCTATTCTCTTGAACAGGGGTACTGCATTCAAGATGTGGCGGTGTGGAAGTTAAAACAGAAATGGGGAAACTTTTGGGGGAAATCACATAAGCTGGTAATCAGACCGGAACGTCCCAGGTGAAGAAGACCCTTGTTTAGCATTGTGTCATTCCACTGTTTACTGAGCAACTGTGAAGATGGAAGAGAGACTGATGATGTTCAACCCTGCCATGAGGGAGTACAAAGATGTTAACCACTGCGTGGAGTTGTATCGCTCTTCAAGTTGGGATTGCTTTTTACCCATGATGGCCAAGATTAACACACGGCTCCTTATCACAAAGCCATACTCTACACTCTGCAAGAGTAATCATCTTCGCCTCTTCATCCATCTGCGCTACAGTGACCACTCCGAGTCAGACTCTTGGCTGATCCATTTTCATGTGGAAAAACTGGAGGCTGGGTGATTTAGTGCTGAATTCTTGTGTGAGTACAAGTGAGACGGCAAGTGTCGACAAAGGTGAGGAAATTCTTTTGTGGTGCCTCTCATTGGCATCCTCCTTAGATACATCAAAGCTGTGAATACGTATCTGTGGACAATGTGTTTTTTATGCTGAAGGACATCAATCTTTGTCAGGAGTTTGCAAGCAACAGCCAAACTCTAAGAAAAATGAATATAACACACTAGTTAGGCAGAAATAATCAGTGTTACCGAGCTTGTCTGCTCCACTGGCCTCGTACAGTCAACACCAAAGTGAGGGATGATGGAAAAATTCTCTTTGGAAAACTTTCTTAGAATATAATAAGAGCCGTAAAACAACACGTTGGCAGATCTATGTGTTAAACCGTCGCTCTTCCTCAGTCGAGGCCCGAGGAAGGAAGCAAAATGCAGCACATCTGATCGTCCATGTGCTAGTCTTTGGTGTGAACTAGGGAGGAGGGGGTGCATCAATCACAGGTATTTCTTTGAAACCATGAGATGTTTTACAGTCCTGGTAGCGGGCACCTAATCTGAACACATGTTACTCTGACATGGTAAAGCACTAGCCGACACAAACTCGTAAATCCTGGGACCTGGGAGTCAGGTTGCATGGGCTGAGCCTGTGGAAGCACGCCCTGTAGCCGCGAGACAGATGCAGGCTGTCACGCAAAATGTGGGTGCCCATTAAAAACCATTAACAAGGCCCTGAGAAAGAAGCCTGATTGCTATCATACGGACTGAATCCGACATGACCAGCATCCCCAGCCTCTTTCCTCTACTTTTCCTTGGACTCTGACATACACTCTGCATTAATGGCCAGACACACTTTCATTATGCATTCACACTCAGAGACACAGACAAGTTCAACAGGGTAAGCCATGTCTCCGTGAAACACAAGCAAAGTGAGCTCTCATGAAACAAGTTATGAGATTTGTGGCCAGCTGACACAATGGATTAGGGTGAACAAGATGTTCTCAGGATGTTTCCGCTTAAGTTACACTATTGTATTGCACGGTTTCATTGTCAAGCTTAAAAAACTCTAATGTAGTTGGCATGGTTTGGAGTACTTTGCAATTCCATTTCAAATACAAGACAGCTGAATAAAAGAGGACCTTTCAGTGATCCAGTTTGACATCTTACAAAAAATATTTCCAAGCTACTTGATTTATTCACACTGCCCCATTTCTTTGTTTCCACATGCATACTAATTTGAGAACCGGTTCAAATAAAAAGAAGGAATAATCAAACTGAAAACAAAAGAAGAGCATTAAAACTATCTAATGCCATACTAATGTCCTACTTTTACTGTTCCCCTGTGTGACAAAGTGAGGATTGTGATGGCAGGCCACCGGGCCATTCATTAAACAGTAAAACTACTTGAATGATATGTTCCTGCAGTGGCCCCTCAGATGATGCCACTGTGTCTTCCTGAGGGGTTTCAGTGTCCATCGGCCGTCTCCACCAGTATGCATTAGTAATTCATAACCCTGGATACCTCAGAGGCCTGAAGAAGGTCCTCAAACCTCATTATGTGGAGTTTTCATCACACATTCACTAATGAAAACATGAGCTCTCATCTTTTAATTATAACCCCTTTATAGTGGGAATTTTGCACACCCTCTATGTCACCTCACAAGCAGAAATCACCCCTGAAGGGTGCCGACTACTGTTTTGAGTGGTGCAAGGTCATGAAAATCCACCCCCCACAGCCTACATGTCACACAATGGCCATAACTCTGTAAATTACTGAATTATTTATATCATGGCAAGCACAATGTTTTCTTCGTTGCTGGTTTTGAAAAACTTGTGGCCTCTTTGTGGAGATGCCAGGGAGGGCACTCTGAAATGTCCTAGTTTCTCACCCTGCATCCCCAAACAATTAATGCTCACGGCTCCTCTTGTGGCAGGCCACCAAGCCCATCATTAAGCAAAAATACAGCTAACGCCACAATGTCATACGACATCTACTTAGCATTTCAAAGGTGCTTCCCTCTCCCTGCCTTTATCCAAGGCCTCTGATACACCATGTTGTCCACTGCTACAGTATGCCAGCTTTTTAAGTAATTCATGAAATTTACACTCGGGAGGTGAGAACAAGGTCTTTCGACCTCATTATGAAATGTTTTCATCACCCATTCTCTGACATCTCTGAAACATGTGGCCCCCAATCTCTTGGTCTAACTCTTTTCATGTGCCACCCAGCTTCTTATGTGAATAGCCATAATGTTTCAGTATACTGCACTGCAGAGTACATGATCCTACAGAAAAACTAAAGGATACAGGAGTTCTATATTATACTAGTGTTATAAAATAATAAATAAACAGAGCTGAAGTGTTGTTGATTTCTTTGCAAATTACTAAATTACCTAACTTTTACTATGCAGCTATTATGTGCAATACCTACTGTATGTTCACCCTATGTCAAATATCTAGTAAAAAGGGTAAATGAGAAAAGAGCATTGGAAAATAGTTGTACCTCTTGTCAGAGTGGTAGGCGAGGGCTTCTTTGGGATTTCTGAGAAGCTGCTTCCATCCAGACCTGAACCCTTACACTCCTTCTTCTCAGTGGCTGTTGGAGCTGAAGTCTCCATGCTGCTCTTCCAATTTCTGTCACAACCTGGAGAAGCAATAGCAAAAGAAGCACTTATGTCAGGTAAAATATCTCATACAGGCTGTGGCCATGCAACATCCTGTGATGTAAATGCATTTTAAATTTCACACTTTGTGGATCATTTGAAGCAATTAGTGATAAATGATTTTATCCGTAGCAGTTAACACCAACATGTCTGAACAAAAAGCAACGCCTATAGAGAGCCAAAGCGGTGCTATTCAAGTACAAAAAGGACTCATTTAAAATCACACTGACATTTGTCAGTATTACATATTGCATATTACAGAAAAAAACAGCTTTGGAACATATAAACTCACTGTCTAGAAAAAGATGGTTAATTTTTTAAATAACAAGCAAATATTTTTGTTAATTAAAGAAATTCTTTGACTTTGAGTCAAGTGACTGTGGCTGGTCTAACATGGTTGTAATAACAGCAGGACAAAATGGCCCAAAACTACAAAATACTGTAGTGGATATATATTATGGATATAGAATAAACCAAGATGACACAAGTACACACACTGACACGCTAGTAAAAGTTTTTGGGAGCTTTAGTTTTCTGTAAGCTAACAAATTAACCTATACACCTTGTTAACATCAGGAAGGTTTCACCCAATTATAAGTTGCTGTGGTACATACACTCATTTATCTTTGAATATGGATAGTGAACCCCAGAAACGCTTTTTGAGTTAGAAACTAGCGGAGCAGCAGCTAGCCTGGAAGTGATGTCAGGCTTTTAGCAAACAATAGAAACTTTCTTAGAACCAGAGATGTGATTTTAATGTCAAACTTGAAAATCATCAGAACCAGATCATTTAAGAAGCAAGACAATGAAATTATGCTTTTTTTTTATGTAGTAACTAATAGTGTATGACACTGTGATTTCTCCATATGTGTGTATGTACTTAATCTGTGTAATTAATGTCAGGTCAGGCCCTAAACACACACACAGGTTTCTCAGTTTGATGTAATGAGTTCACAGTGCTCTTCTGTTCCAATTGTAAACTTGAGTGGCCCTTTGTGCTGAGGTTTTTAGCTGCGCACACTGTGTAAATACCTCCTCATGTCTGTGTGAATGGCTCGATGACTTGGCAACGTGCCACTTGTTAGACTTGGTGGGACCTACAAGATCATCCTCTGCCCAGAACAAACAAGACCCGGTCTTGGCCTGAGAGGGAGAAGTCATTCCACACTCTCCAGCTAGCTTGTGGTTACCGCTTTTACACTTGCTTTCAGACACTGGTGAGAAAATGTCTGTGTGCTTTGACAGAATGCTGAGATGACATTATGGCAAGAGCAACTGGATGTAAATGGGGGGAGGATTTATTTCACAGGTGCAAGGAAAAGGATGCCTTTCCATGTTTGAAAAAGTGTACTCACAACATTTTAGTATGCATCTAAATGCTTTAGGGCAGGGGAGAAAAATAGATCTTTGGCTGTAAGAAAGACCACAAAAACAATATAGGGATCAAAGGAAGACATTGAAAACACACTCTTTGTAATACTAGAGGGTATAAGAAGGTGTAAATGCAAATACATCATTATGAGCGCTGAAAATGATACGGTCATTCAAAGAAAAACGTAATCATTCAGTGATCTGGTTACCGCTAGACAAAGGTGTGAAGTGCTGTTTTTGGTTTCATGTGGATATCCAACATGTCATCCTTTATTGTGAGGTGTGTGTATTAGCAGCCATGTCTGTGACCCTTCGGAGGTGCCAGTCGCCTGTCACTGAGCCAATGTAAGCCGATTAGAGGTGGGTGACTAACAGGTTTAGGCTGCATCTGTTTCTTTTTTTCCCTGGTGCCAAAATGTCCTCGAGTCCTGTCTTGGAGAACTCCGTCACTCTGACATCACCTTTGTGATAGAATTTAATGTGCTCTTTAATGGGCTTTTATCTTATTCAGAGTTGGCCAGAAAACAGGCTTGTTTTTTTTTGGTAGTGAACCCTCTTGGCCCAGATAAGATGTGGCCATGAACACACCAGTGCTCACAGCAAGAGAGTTTGCCTTTCAAGCAGCCTACCCCTTAAAAATAACTGAGAATCCTCCCCTTAACATTACCGTCTGATGAACATCTGGCACCACATTAATAGCTGTTTCCATGCTTTCACAGCATGCCAACTATTTGCTTTTCAATTGCCTCTGAACCTCAAGCCAATATTCTGATGAAGAGGGAATTGGAGAACAAGCACCCTTAAAAGTAATTTACCTAAAAAAAACAAAAAAAACAGCAGGTGCAGTTAAGAGAATTGTTAGACCACATTTCACTGCTAGATTTGAGTTCCTTTCTCAAAAAAAGTGGCCTCAAATTCACCCAGAATCCCCCCACTCACCTCTTTCCTCAATTCTGTGTAGCCCCCCCCCCCCCCCAGTTTTCTCCCTATAGGCCAGACCTGTGTTGCCCCCAATGACAGGGAAGCCCAGCTCTGACAGGCTGGTACAGGTGTCAGGAACCAAGCAGACAGATGGCAGGGGCCAAAGGCGAACAAACAACAAGGGTGCACTTCTTTTCTCATCTTCTGGTTGGCTGGGCAGCCCGTTGTGGCACGAACAGGATAAGGCCCTCTCCCCCCACCCTCTTGTGCCATGTGACCACAGGCTGGGGATTTCAAATAGTATGGTAGGATTACCCCCACACACAGTCACCAAACTCAAGAAATCAAATCACAAATAATTGTTACATAAAGAAATCTTCCATTTTATGTCATGCCTGATATATCACCTCTTTAACCTCTAGCTACATCATGAAAACTTCTACATCTGGTGTTTGGGAGACGAGTCACAGAAAGTGACGTTAAACAGACCACCTCAAAACATACAACTCTTTAAATCGAGGGAGACAACGCCCCAGAATCAGCTTTATTGTTTGATGACCAAATGATTTCTGGGAAGCACAGAGCAAAAACACCATAGCAATGCCTGTCAAGACAAATTCAAAAACAAGAATCTTACAGATTGCTGCCATAAATCATTTATTTTGTTCATTCCAATGCAAAGTTGCTTTTTTTTTCTGGGAGGGCTAGACTAACCATATCCGAAACCTTAACCCCTAAGTTTTACAGTGAGGCTGCTTTGTTCTTTTTCCTTCCTGCCACACAGCCACAAAACTGGATGTTTTTTTCCATTGAGAAATGTCTTATTATTATCGTACAAACATTTAAAGTGAGGCTTGGTGAAGAATCTGTGTGTTTGTTGTTTTGCAAGTGCAAGACTTGTGATTGAACTGTTCTGGAAGTGAACAAAGATGCCAAGACCCGGAATAAATTCAACACATTTTTCAATACTGTTTTCAAACTTTAGTCTGCCCACACTGGAATGACTATGAATTTGCTGGCGGAATTTCAAATGGTTATATTTAATGATTCAAAACTAAAATTAATTAGAGTTATTGCACAGGATGGCAAATGTTAACAGAAAAGAAAGCAGTTTATAGCGCAGATTGTACATCTTACATTTTCCTCCACCAGCCATCGCTCTGATGGACCATCTAGACAGGCCACTTAACTACCTGAGGGACAGGAAAAAGACTGAGGTAATGGGGAAAGTCACTGTTATTTTTTCTTCTGCCAAGGTCAGTCTTAAAATCATAAGGGATTCAGAAAATTACACTTTGTTGGTAACTTCGTTTATTACTACACGTTTCCAGAGCAGAAAATGCTGATATTTTGAAAGAAATCACTTAATTCAGTAATTATTTGATCAGATTTTCCCTGATCTAAAGAGAAAAGTCTAGCTGTGTCGTCTTTTCTTTTCTCTTCTCTTTCTCTTTTAAATTTACCTTCAACCCCCTCCATTTCTAACTCTCGAGACTTTTGTTATGGAGACCTGGTGTGTGTTTGTCTTAGTGCCTCGGTCAGTTTGAAGTGTTCCTCTCCTGCACTACCGTTCAACAGCTCCCCTTTCACCAACACTGAAAGGAATGCAAACACACATGAAAGGAGGCCCTCTCATTTTGAAGATTTCCAGGCTTTGCTCTTCTTACTTTCTTCCTTCCTATCTTTCAGTCAATGTGATCCGCATGCTGGTAGGCTCTCTTTCCTGGCAGCACACACATTTACATGGGTGCACACAGTGAATTTGCACACACACACAATGACAGGCTCACCAACTGCTGTCCCACACTCTGCTCACTTGGCAAGCAAAGGAGAGATAGATAGGTGAGGTCTCCTGCCCCTATGCCACCTGCAGACCTCTACTCACGTTTCCAACGACACTCATGCAGGTCAGCATAACAACCACCAAAAGCCAAAATATGGTTTTGTTATACATATTTTGGTGTCTTCATCACAGATGTGAGAATGACATGTTATTTACCTGTCTGCTTCAGAGTTGCCAAAGATTATTTTGCCTTATTGTGAAACAGTGACGTGCTGGCAGTGGTGGAAAGTAACTCACCTACTGCACATGCAGTGTTGAGCTACTTGTACCTTGCTTGAGTATTTATATTTTAATTCTACTCTGCTTGATTCCAGTCTTTTTACTTTATCATCTTTAATTACAGGTTACTTTGCAGATTACAGTTTTTGAATGACTATTTAATAATTTGTGGATTGTTATGGACTACCCAACAGTATGTTAAGTATCATCAATCAATCAATCAAAATATATTTGTATAGCACCTTTCAAACAAATCAAACACAATTCAAAGTGCTTACAGTCGAGTAGAGGACTGGCACACATTAAGTAATGGGCTGGGAGAGTCTATCTTAATACAATGCTCAAAGAAGGACAGGAAGAATGATTATGGTGACTAACAACTCTTTCTTTAAGACAGACGAAAAACTCAAACCTGTCCTATAAACCTTTAGACTTAAATTCAGTCTACGCGCAGCTGCAGCTCTTAACCCTTCGATCCTCTGGTTGTACCTTAAGTGGGCAAAAGGCTAAACACACAGAGGAGGAATGCTGGAACCATCAGATCTAATTTACAGGTGAACAGGTGTAGAACTGAGGGGAGGAGGTGGTGAGAGAGTCCCATACAGGCTTCTTCTTTCACTGTGCTTCAGTTGTACCTTCACTATATCCGAATCCAGAGAGCTCCTTGCATAATTCAGACAAAATACAGCTGCTTTTCTCCTCACATGGTCAGCCCTAACCACCCTGGCCAGACTCTCTCCAGCACTCTGTGACAGTTTCATGAAGAACCTTTAATTTAACTTACCAATTGTTCTCTCCAAGAGAGCTCTTTTCCCTTAACAAATGCTTCCTTCCTTAGACATCACAGCTCATTTTTAACCTCACAGTCAAATGGTACTTATTGGTCAGATTGGAGCAAACAATCCCATCTGTTTTATTATTCTTATTCTAACCATGTCTTTTGGTACCTAACTACTTCAACAATGTTTAACGTAGACGCTTTATTCAAACCTTTCAAGGGTGAAGCAGAAAACAGTATTTTTCTCACATTTTTGACACCATGAACACATGTTCAACAGAGTCCTCAACGTTGTTTCATCATTTATTCCTTTGAGTAGTGAGCTGGAGTTGAGTCCTGCTTCTCATGTTAATCTCTATCATATGACCAGTCTGAGCCCGGAGTCTTTCTGCAGCTAACTATAGATGATGGATTCTTAACTGACGGGTGTGGGGTAGAGTAAACTGGATTTACAAAATAAAAGCCCCACACAGTAAAAAAATCTTACCAGGGGGCTCTGGAATATGCATGGTTTTCAAAATAAAAGCCCCCAGACAACTAAACTCCTTCTAATACATGGTGGTTCTTATAGGGGACTATATATAGGGTCTTCAGCTGACGGTTTACCCTTATTCCAATTAAAACACTTGAATGACTCAGCTCCTTCTCCATAAACTTATCATATGAGTTCTTACACTATGATTCTCATTTCAACATGTCATTACTTACATTATATTTTGCCTCCTTCATCCCTTTCCTATTATTCCAGCTCTTTATGCTCATTCATCTGCTCCTTCATATTAAATTAAGCCAGCAATGAAATTTATCATGAAATGCTCCCAGCTATACATGAGGCAATTTACTCCAGCTTCCAGCTTTTCAAGCAATGCAGTTCAGCTACCGGCTGTCCATCCAGCAATGCAGCTCAGCATCAGCTTTTCAACAGCCAGCAATCCCACTTTTTTCTTTAGTTTTTAGAAACACATTCTAAATCTTTCACCTTTGTTTCACCACATTTGAAACTGTATTCCTGCCAACTTCCATCGTTCAAATGTTTTAACTTTTTGGTTTCTGCTTTTTTGAAGAAACCCCTTGGGTCATGGTGAGGTGAAAGAAAACTCAGAGGGTCTTGCAAGAACTCTGCTGTAATGGCTTTGAAATCGATGTCAAATAAAGCTGGTTACAAACCAAGATCCTATATTAGATCCCTTAATCCTTCCTGCATTTTTGGTAATCTATTACAGCTTATAGAGTAGGAAAAAATTGGTCTGCAGTTTCTATTCCCCCTAATAAGTTGCATTTAACATTATGGGGCCCATACAGTTTTAGATGAAGTAAAATACCCTTTAAAGCAGCTATAATCAATATTCTTATAATAACAATGGATCAAATGTAATATGTGAAAGAATGCTAGTTAATGTTAGTTAATTAACACTTGTACACTAAAAAGTCAAAAAAATCAGTTATTGCAGGTTTAAAGACCTTGAGAGAAAAATACTACACTCTTAAGAGCCGAGACCCCTCCGTCCAAGGGAAGCTGGAGACACCAACAATATTTGACACTCTGCTAAGAATGAAACATAACTTTACTGTATATCCTTTTGATGTAAATTGCCAATGTCTTATTTTTCTTTGTACCTTCGTACTTTCAAAACCTTTTAAAATCCCCCCAACAAATCTAGCAACATTTGCATGATATCATCCCAAATCTATTCATATCACACTGAGAATGCTTTTGTTGTCAGATGATACACTGCAATGGACGACAAATTTCCGAGACCTCTGGGAGAAGACAAGTTTAGACTAGGAGAGGGCACATTCTCCATGGGTGAATCACTTGTCTTTGGAGAAATGTCTCCCTGTGAGGATTTCATGCTCAGGTCTAAAAGATCATGAATTAGATTGAGAGAGGTCTGACAGCAACACATTAGCCATTAGTCTGATTCAGAGGTTGAAACAACATCACTACAGGCTGTCACACATGATTCAGGTCACTCAAGTGCCACAATACACTTTCTCAAACCAGGGTGAAGGTTTTCTAGACTAAAGGCCTTTTAAGTGCTTCACTTGGTTTAGTAACTATGGGAAATTGAATCTGTGGGTGATTCTAATTCCAATTTAAAATTATTTATCATATTCACCTAGGGCAAGATTGTTCATATGTCAGTCATGTGTTTAATCATTTAGTCATGTAAATTAAGGCTTTAAAAAATACATTTTCTCCACCACATTCCAGTTGTTTATTAATGTCTGTTTCAAACTTTTACAATCTGCAGACTGCACAAGGTGACTCAAATCCCCTACCAAAAAGCCAACCATCCAGTGGATTGCAGAAGATACAGAGAAATGAGCAGCTAACAACTGATGTAATATAAAAGGCATCTAAAACAGCAGAGACAAGCCCTGTGGATGAGTTCTTACCCCACCACTGAACCTGACCTTTCCTGCTAGTAAAGGCAATATCCTGTGGTAGATCTCTTCTTCTTCCTCAACCAACAGAAAACAGATGTGAAGCTCATGGCCTACACACAGTCCCAGGCAGAAAAGAATCTATGTGGATGTAATTTGTTTTTGTTTTTTTTTGTCTTCAGAGAATCAAATAACTACAGTAAATGAGCAGACGCTGATGCAACGGTATAGACTGAATTTACAAATGAACAGATGCACAGACAGGTAGGCATGGTTACAGGAGGATTTGGTAAGTTCTGGAACAGTTAGTTGATTGATTGATTAACTCGTCAATCAACAGAAAATGTATGGATAACAACTTTAATAATCAGTTTATCTTTTCAGTCAATTGTCATCTCTGTGAGGCTGTGCTTACGCATAGTGCTGGGTTAAGCTAAAGGGTAATGTTAGCATGGGATAATACTAACAATGACTATGCTAACTTGCCCAGGTTGAGCAGGTAAAACATTTACCATGGTCACCATCTTAGTTTACGTGTTAGCATGCTGACATTTGCTAATTAGCACTAAGCACTATTTACAGTGCTTCACTTTTTCCACATGTTATGTTACAGCCTTATTCCAAAATGGAACAAATTCATTTTTGTCCTAAAATGTTTTTATTTTTATTTTTGCAAATTTATTAAAAATAAAAAGCTAATAAATCACATCACATCACAGCGATCGAGCGGGGGGGCCCTGGTCAGGGAGGTGACCAAGAACCCGATGGTCACTCTGTCAGAGTGACAGCATTCCTCTGTGGAGAGAGGAGAACCTTCCAGAAGGACAACCATCTCTGCAGCAATCCACCAATCAGGCCTGTATGGTAGAGTGGCGAAAGCCACTCCTTAGTAAAAAGCACATGGCAGCCCGACTGGAGTTTCCCAAAATGCACCTGAAAGACCCTTCGACCATGAGAAACAAAATTCTCTGGTCTGATGAGACAAAGATTGAACTCTTTGGCATGAATGCCAGGCGTCATGTTTGGAGGAAACCAGGCACCGCTCATCACCAGCCAACACCATCCCTACAGCGAAGCATGGTGGTGGCAGCATCATGCTGTGGGGATGTTTTTCAGCAGCAGGAACTGGGAGACTAGTCAGGATAGAGGGAAAGATAAATGCAGCAATGTACAGAGACATCCTGGATGAAAAACTGCTGCAGAGCGCTCCTGACCTCAGACTGGGGCGACGGTTCATCTTTCAGCAGGACAACGACCCGAAGCACACAGCCAAGATATCAAAGGAGTGTCGTCAGAACAACTCTGTGAATGTCCTTGAGTGGCCCAGCCAGAGCCCAGACTTGAATCCTGTTGAACATCCCCTGCCATATAGTGTTTTCCTCTAGGGTACCAGCTCAGTTGAGGGTTAGGGCTTAGGTTACATTATGTTTATGTCAGAGGTTACTGGTTGGGGTTAAGGTAATGTTGGGTTGAGATTAAGATAACTAAGGTTAGGGCTTAGGTTGGGTTCAGGGAAACAGAAACTGATGGAAAAGCAGACTTTGACAAAGCTGCCCAGCCTTGAAAATGCACCCTGAGCTACACTTTGGGCTGGATTCCTGGCTGCAAAATCCTCACTAAAGATGCAACTTTTTGTTGGCATTTCCTACAGTTTCTGTCTGTGCTGCATGTTTACACAGATTTAACCAGTGTAGTTTCTCTATTATTCTGCCGTACATTGTCAGCCAGCCTTCCAAGTTTTCCAAAGTTGATTGTTGTCTTTTGCTACATTTAGGTCCCATCTTCTACTTCTTTCAATGTGCTGAATACTATAATTTATAATTTACATTTTGATTATTGTTAGTGTGTCGTACCTTTTGAATCATTGGCAGTGTTTGTTATAGCCATATTATCATTATCAAAATTGACTTTCCATGCCACACATTCGTGCCAAGCCTTGTTTATTCACATAGTAACCCCTAGATTCTAGAGCCCCACCAATAAATACTTAAGCTGCCAGCTAGCTCTTGAGGACTAGCACTCCTAAGTCAAAGTCTGACACTGTATGCCCAACCATCCACCCAGGCCTTTTCTCCAAAGGTGTGAATGCAATGCATTTTTTGCCTAGAGTGTCTTTCCAGTCCAGTTTGTTGTTCAATCTGGCACCAAAGCAACAATCACGTGAAATATTCTTTCCATTTCCAACTTTGTATGCAATCACATCTTTTTTTTTTTAAGACTCCCTTCACTTTCTGCCTGAACACACAGTAAAATGAACTACTGTTTGTTCAGTAGATGAAGTGAACTAAAAAATGTTGTCCTATACTGACCCTATGTAGCAGTCACGTGAAAAATGAACAAAAGACATCATTATTCATATGACTACAAGAGGTCCTAGTCAGGAACATATAAACATAGGTCATGATTAAAGACTACTGCTGATCCTCTGGTATGGACAGTTTCAAATATACAGCATGCATCTGAGACCTGAGCATACAGAAGCAAATTCTGTTAAAGGGGAAATTACAAAGTTCAAACAAATAACCTATACTCATCTTCTTTTGTTTCTCTCAGTTCAGAGCAGATCAAAATGAAATCCGACATCTAACATCAGGGAACTGGGAGGTGACCAGGATCATTGCCTATGATGAGAACACTGACAACCTGTAAGTTGAACCAGTTTTAGACACATTTCTCAGAATGTTTAATGCTGTGTAAGCTACATTCCCTTTGGATTATGGATACCACACTGCTGTAGACAAAAGAGCATGTGGTTTCTAATTAAATGTATTAGTTGGACTCAAACAAGGACATAATGAAGTTCATCATTTAATTTCACGTGTGTTTGCTGTCTTTTCACAGGTATTTCCTCAGCACAGAGGGTTCACCTCGAAGGCGGCAACTTTTCAGGTTTGTTTGTTTTGCACTTACTAATTATATAGCACTTGCTGTTGGCAGCTGTTCTCATGGTGTTTCAAAAGTGCAATCGCAGATTTTTTTTAATTAACATTTGTCATTGCAAGATCTTTGGAAGACTCTCACAAGACATTCATATTAACCTGATATCATTATTCCAGAGTATTCACTTTGTCTGCTCTGTATTTCTTTTTAGGCAGACATTCCTGAGCATGCATACTTGTTTACTCTGCTTTAGGGCTGCAACTAATTATTATCATCATCATTTCATCTACCAATTATTAACTTCATTACTGGTTAATTGTTTGGTTTGTATAAAGTAGCAAACAGCAAATCATCATATTGGAGAAGCTGGAACCAGGGAAAATGAATTTTCTGTATATTGACTAATTGCTTAATTGACTAATCGTTGCAGCTCTACCCTGCTCAGCTACTTTGGCTTATGAATATCTTTCATAGCTCATACATTCCAATAGTTTTGGTGTAACCTGTGTCAGGTTGGGACTATACAGTTAATACATCTTAGCTAAATAGGTTTTATGGTTGGTTTTGGTCTCTTGACCATAATAAAAAGATAATGTAAGGCCAGCAACTTGCTTGATGGCTATCTTTTTTGTGTGGTTTTGTGTTGTGCCCTTTGTTTTACTTTCCTAAATTATTATCTTGTCTCCTCAGTGTTAAAACTGTGGGTCTGTTCCCACGACGGTGTTTGACATGTGAGCTAAATAAAGCTCACTGCCTGTACTTCGATGCAGATATCAGCCCCACAAACCAGCACATTATCCTCCACTGTAAAGGTAGGCCATCTGACATCCAGTGTCTGCTCTTTAGCTTCCATAGTGTGACAGATTTCCAAGTGAAACTGAATGTAATGGTGGAGTTTACAATTGTCCAGGGACTTGATATTTCAAAAGTGGACTCTCACTCTCACTTTAACTGTTACGACCTACAAGCAAACAAAGCCAAATGCAGTTTTATATGCTGTGAGGGGTTAGCTAGTTTCCCCACATACTGTTCAACTGGAGAAAAACAGAATGACTTATCAAAAACAGTCAAGTTTTACAGAAAGAATAAGGGCGTTTTCACACCTAACCTGTTTGGTACGGTTAAAACGAACTCTGTTGCGTTTGTCCTGCTAGAGAGGTTCGTTTGGGCAGGTGTGAACACAGTAATCACACTCAGGTGCAGAACAAAACAACCAAACCGAGACCCTTTAGAAGAGGTGGTCTCGGTCTGGTTTCAAACAAACTCTGGAGTGGTTAATTTGTGGTGGGAACGTGATCTGACCTCAAACCGACCCAACTGTGCAGTATACTCTGCAAGTTTGCTCTAAACGGCTCCTGTAGCCAGATGTAATAGTTAATGTGAAAAAAAATAGATCATTTTCTTCTTTCGTTTTACGGGTGGACTACAAACCACCGTCAATTGTGCATTCTGCTACTACTGTTACTGTGTGTAACATCCCCAGACACATCTGACCAATAAGCAGAGTGAACATTCTCACATGGTTTGTAGTGATGCGTTTTAGTTTGCTTGGATTTTTCCTCTGTGTGAAAAGAAACTGAACCAAGGGGAAAACTCATCAACTGATTTGGACCAGAGAAACAAACTACAGGTGTGAAAACGCCCTAAAGATGCATTCAGACCAAATCAGGCGATTAGTACAGGGTTGGGAGTGTCACTACATCGCTACGATTGTAGCACAAGTAAAAATACTAACCAGCAATCAAAACTTGAAGGCTATATGCTGCAGGGTGACGTATTGCATTTCTCCAAAAGGTCGTTCTATTTCATCTTTTTGCCCCCTGCCGCAGCCTAAACGCACTACCCACGTTCAAATAAATGGGAGGGCTGGCGTTTTTGCCACAGTTCCTAATTTGGTCTGAAAACGACCTCATCAAGACTTTTTTAGAAATGACCTGTTTGAGGACAGCACACTGCTAACTGTATCATCTTTAAAATGCCTCTATTACACTCATTTTTGCAGACTTGCTTTTGAGGAATAATCTTTTCCAATTTGTTTTGGATCATAATAATCTTTGCAATATTACTGTTTAAGATAAAAGCTGACTTATTGTAGTAGCAGTAACGTCTTCCCAGAAAATGCATTTTGTTTTTGAAGTAAAATAATTTGGTCATCTAAACACACTAGAGTGCACTAAACTTAACCTCAGAATTTACCTTTGAGTTAAAATGATCTGTACACAACTGCAGATGTTTGCTGGTGACCGATTGAAACATTCTTTGAATTTGGTGGGGATTATACTGTGTTTGATGTTCCTAATTTATTCAGTCAAAGCATTTCCGTCAAACTGAGATCATCTGGCAGATATCAGGGCTTGCCTGGTATAATCTGTCACCCTCCAACTATTCAATTTTAAATTCATCTCTCATCAGTTTCAAATGACAGGCATGAAATGAAAACAATTAGCCACTCTTTTGTGTTTAATTACTTTTAGTTAGCATTATTGGGCAATGAGTAGCTTATTTAATGGAGGGTAGCTCTTTATATTGTTTGTGGTTTCAATTTATTGTGAGCAGATTAGAGCGCTTCATGCTCAGAAGCATTTGGGCTTTGGGTTGGTGATTTATTGGACAATAACACTAATAACTTACCTTTCCCAAAAGCAATACAAATAATGGAGAAAGCTTGTTGTCTTCTGAGGGCCAAGTTCACATCCGCCCAACAAGTTTGTCCTAACACCAGATCAGCAGCAACACAAGCCTTTAAAATTCTTCTTAAAAAATGTTTCTGCTCGGTTTAGTGTTTCCAAGCAGGTACATAATGAAACCATTTCTCTATGAGACACAAGCAAGTGTAGTAAATAATGCAAAGGTCAAAGCTAATACAGCCTACCAACAGTAAGTGGAAGAGAAGAAATAAAGTACGATCTACAGCTTGAAGGAATGTGGTCATCAGGATGTGCTTTGCAGCTGCAGAGAGAGCAATTCAGCCACAGCTGAGCTATTGAGCAAACCTGCCATCCTATTAACCTCTGACTAGGTATTTTTCAAAAGGACATTGAAAAGAACTGACTTAATTTGACAGTCCGAGGCTATTGAGGAGGCAATGTGCATGACCTTTAACCCCTAACTGGTACACGTAGGGTAGACAAGGTGAAAACAAGACAGCTGCCCGCAATTTACTTTTGTGTAGCTGCTTTAGAGGAGCAATAGAGAAAAATACCATTCACAGTGTTGTCTAATTATTTTGTTCTTTTCACTTTGTGATTTGAAAAACTGTCCTTAACTATCTATGTATAGCACACAGGATAATGTATAAATTACACTCAATAGCTTTTTTTTTTCTTCCTTATAGGTCCTGGAGCACCTACTGTGATCTTACACAGCCTCAATAATTCAAGTAAGGAATTCATATAGTCTTGTGGAAATTACGATTTTGACATTACCATCTTAAAGGATAATTACAGTCTATTTCAGTATGAGTTTATCATGAGACATTACAAAAATTGAAACTTAAGCATGTACACATTTATTGTATCATGAAAACATGTACATATATCACATGTAGGTATAAATATCTTATTTTTCAGGTTAAAGTGTTAATGTTGAGGTGTAACTTGCTATGCACACTGCTTGCAGCAAACAGTTGAGATCATGTAATGTGAGGCAGGGCAAGTTTGTTCGTACAACACCTTTCAAACAAAGTGCTGTGCAAGTAATGTGTTAGAACAGGATCTCAAAACAGTGTGCTGGCCCACAGGTTCCTGTGGTGTGTCCCAGCTTATTCTCTTGTTGTTTTTTGTAGAATTCTCTTTGGCATTTTAGATGAATTTAGTCCTTAAACCTGTTTTTTTTTTTTTTTTCAAGAATAAGAAACGTTAGCTTAACATTGGGAGACAACCGTACTGAAAGATTAGTGCTTATTAGTGCTACCAACAACTTCTGAATAAAATATATTTTGGGGTAGAGGGGGATACTGTTTTACCAGTCAGGAGGAGACAAAGTGTATGTTCAGGTTGTTGAATTAGAATTACAACAGTAATTGGCTTATTGTGTCCATCTTTCAAATTACTGTTAAGTTTTATATTTTGATGAAAAATCCAAAAAGTTACTTTAGCTTTCATCAGAGTAAACTGTCAGGAAGACCAGATAACTGCAAGATCCCACCCTGCTGGAGGTGAAGGTATGAAAGAGACTAAACAGTTGATTCAGTGATTGCCTTGATGAGGTTGCTGAAGCCAAGGTCTGAGTCTACTGAAATGTATTCAATGCAAAACCTGATTGGAGGTTGATGAGTTTTCCTTTTTGAAACTGGCCTTCTGCCTGAGCCAACGAAAAGAAAAACACGTATGAGCTTCACCTCGTTTTCGGCTGATTCTGGTCAACAGGGGGGCTCACAACTTTAGATTTCTTCCCTTGGCTGCGTTCTTTCTTCTTCCTTTCCCATAGGTATGAATACAGACTCACAAGGTATACACACATACACACACGTTTTTGCATTCACTCTCAGCAGGCAAACACACATCTACAGTACACGCTAGCTCCTCTTTGTTATCAATGCCTATATGTCTATAAGTAGTTTTTTCTCCCAAAAAGTTAACAGCTGTGCTGCAGAATAGCAAGCAATTTGCCCAGGGTTATTTGGATAGGCCCTCCATCCACAGCTGGGAACTCAAGGCCCCTGGCGGTTTCATAATGAGACGTCTATTGATTTTGGGTTTTCCATTAGAAATGCTGGATGAATTCCATTTCATTTAGCTGCTTCTCAGATGGCTTGAATGGAAAAATGGCCAAGCCAGAGAGTCATTGTTTACAACATGTGGAGAAAATAGCAGGGTTCCTGTGTTTTGAGGCCAGACTGAGAAAGCTGCAGTGTGTAAAATGCCTTTCAGAAATGGAACTATTTCACTGTATTTTCTTGTTTAACAGTAGCACCAATGACCAAATTATTATGGTTTGAATTGAGGTCAGTGGCAAATTGTTTTGTTTTCTTTCCCAAATCACAAAGTTTATTCAGCTTTTGGGATTTTTTTTGTCAGTGAAATGTTTCACAAATTGTCCATAGTATTTGGTTTAATATTTCATATTAGTCTTATAATGTAGAACTGTCTCCTTTATTTGCAACAGATGAATCTCAATGAGCTGAAATCCAGAAACGTATTCAGCTTCTCGAACCCTTTAAATTTACCGCAAAATGATCCACGAGACTCAGATCTCATCAGCCTTCTGTACACTTTCCATCTCATCTCATTATATCACTGGCTCCAAAGACAAATCCTCATTTTATTATGGGTCATTTCTATGCAGCAACATTTGGATTAAAGGCAGCAGTTTTTTGGCTCTTTCATCCTTTAAACACATTCTGCTCATATTCACAGATTACTACATACTTGAGAACAGCTCTTTGCTGAAGGCAGCCTTGAAGAACAAAAGGATCCAGCTGACTGACTTCAGAACTGTTCCGATGGAACATTTCGGTGAGAATAAAGTATTGGTTTCTATACTGTTACTGTGAAACCCAGAGGAATTGGTGAAACAACTGATGTTTTCTTTTGACAGATTTACCTTTGAAGATCTTCTACCCACCAGACTTCTCTGATTCCCGTCACTACGGATTACTGTTGCTGGTGTATGTACCATTTATAATGACACACTGTAGACACTGTAGAATATGAAATAATTGCATATTGATAAATTATGTTTTTTTTGTTCTGGTATAACACAATATATATCTCACACAATCCTCGTCAGCACTTCTTTCCATGGATCAATACAGAACATGTATGCATATTTAATACACAGGATTCCTTTGTGGCACTCTGTAAAAAGAACTGAAAGTAATATGTTTTACATGCCATGGTAATACAATTAAAGTAGAGTAAGTAAAGTAAGGCTGATGATATATTTTTGTTATTGTAAAAATATATGATGAAAAGACCCAAATCAACAATAAACTGATCCTACTAACAAGTATTGTGTGAATTCAAAGCCTGATATTTCTTATTCTTCTGTGCCATGGAGCTCTATTGTTGTCCAAAAACTATTAACCTTTTGAACTCTGCAAATGGTCTGCCAGCGCCTGCATTGGTGTTTTGGCTTATTGTGTTGACATTTCTTGGAGTATCTTCAAATGCTACATAACCATAAAATCTGTGCAACCTAAGCTATGCTAGGCTGTGACTCAAAAAAACATAATGACTGATAAATATATTTGAAATTTTATAAATACACTTTAACCAAACCACCCATTGACGTCCATGGCGCTACTTCACATTGTCATGTTTTGCACTGCACGTAACGCAGCTTAATGACATCAACTGCATATAACATGATGACATGAAAGACTAAAAAAGAAATGAATGAATGAATGAAGGCTCTAGCTATCTAGTTATTATTTTACATTGCTTTAAACAGGATTATACAAACAACCTTCAGCAGCCAGTTCAAGGCTATCCATGGGAGGACTGTATTAAGAGTTAAAAACACATCAATGAGCCACACTGTTGCACTGTTGACATGTTCCTTCATCACCATGAACACACACTGTAGTTTATTTTGGCTCAATCCCACATACACTGTCCTTCTCAAGAGAGCACTAAATATGTATTTATCTGCCACTGAAAATAGTCCTCAACAAATGCACTATTTACTTCTTTTTGTGTAACATTTGCTTAAAGCTACAGTGACCAGCTGTATTTTATTCCATAAAATTTTTTAACTATATGCTTGTGACCTTGTGGTTGGGAAGACTATGGAAGCTGGAAATTATTGAGACCGACTGACACATTGCTGGTTTGGGCATTTAATGGTATTTGTTGGCATTAAGAAAAATAAGAGCTGTATCCTTTAAAATTCAAGTATCTAAGTAGCTCTCTGCATTAAAAGTAATTATCAAAAGAATTAACCAAATCCTCTTTGGCACTTTTACAAATTGATTCCTTTCAGCTCCAGCTGTTTGATTTTTGCTAGTTGGGATTCTCTGAGTTTCCCTTTTTTGTAAGTAATTAAGGGGTCACAAGCCAAAAGGTTGGGGACCACTGACCGGTTTTTCACGAACCACCATGTTTATTTATTCTGGGTTGATTTTTGGGTAATCCTTGGGCTTCTTGATGGACTAAACTCATACTGTTCTTTCACAGTGACAGCGCCCCTGGTGGTCAGGCTGTTAGTGACCGCTTCTCTCTCAGCTGGGACTCAGTGCTGGTCAGCTCCGACA
>JAVQJL010025253.1:0-15906 GCA_036024295.1 Nannoperca obscura | reverse complement strand
AACCAGAGAGAACGGTCTCCATGTCCATCAGAAGGTCTGAACTGAGACCCTCGGGGATGCAGGGCATCTCCTCGCCCTCAGACATCGGGAGCACAGGCATCGACTCCTGTAAGCTCATCACGGACATCTCGCAAGAGTCACCTGAAGAAGTCAGAAAAGATGATAACCATGGCCGAACTGTGTGGAGAATTTTAAATATCAACAGTGAGTTGGGAGAAATTTGGGAATCTGGATAAACTGTTGCTGTTTCACAAAATGAGTGACTGCCTCTTTAATACAGCTGCACCTGGACCAACATGTGAACATTTTATTTTTTTTTTTTACTTCTTAAGTAAATCATTTAAGGTATTAAAGCTAAATAAGCCAGTATCATGGCATATGGCTTAATTTACCACACGTTTACTCTAAACTCCCCAAATAAACTGCTTCCATTTGGTTGCAATGTAGATTTCGATCAACAGATGTCACATCTGTTCATCATTACTTTGGTTTTGGCAAAAATACATTCATGATGGAGTTTGAAGGGATGATTCTTAAAAAAACTGCGGGAGCCCGGGGCTATTTTTCTGACTTTCTTGTGTGCTTTGTGTGTGCGTGTATTACCAGTGTCCATGTGATCCACAGAGCTCAACATGTGGTCCGACGTGCGGGGTAAGCTGCTGACGCTCAGACCACTGTCAGTGCTCTCGTTGCGAGAGTGAGCGCTGCACAAGAACACAGACACATAAACATTCCTTTATATCTGATCATCATCATCTGTTAAAAAACTGGAATGACCAGAAATAATTATGCAGAGTCACTAAAGTAGTAGTACACTTCTCTCCACTGAAATCTGGTACATATACAATAATTTCCTTCTGGAACTATAAAGTTCAAACTGGAACAAACAGATAACTACTTCTCAAAAAAAGCAGCTGTAAGCAAGATAAATCAATTATCCAGAACAACTGTGACATTTTTTCTTTCAAATGTAATTTTTCAAAGCTTTGAGCTGCACAAATGAAATTGCATTTATAACAACTGTATGGTGGTGGCAACAGAAATGTTTTTGCAAAAGTATTTAATTATTTGTACAGTTAATTAGCTTATTTCATTGATTTCTATACTGTGTTACTGTTTTTAATTTAAGTACATTTATGAATACTTTTGTCCCTTAATGACCACAGTTCTGTGACAATCAACACTGCAATAAAAAGCAGATCTACAGTACATGATAATAAAATAAACAGAAACTCACCCATTAAGTGTGGGTTCGTGGTTTGAGGCTCTGATCCTGACATCCAGAGACGGGACAAGGGTCTGTGCGTTCCTGTCATGGTCCATCCCACCGGGCATTTGATTCCTTCCTCCTGCTTCCTACAAAACACACACACATCTTAAACTGTGTTTACGTGAAACAACAATCTAATTACTGTTAAATCTGAACTGAATATACAGCATAATGCCACCAGATAACACAAGAAACAACTTAAACTTATGTTAAGTGCCATTCTATTTATCCTCTGACCTGCTGTGTGATTTGCGGAGGGAGGCCTTGTTGTTTGCATCTGAGCCTTTCCTTTTCCTGCCTTTGCTGCAGTGCCAAGCCAAGGATGCCAGGGTTCATCTTCTGGGCTGCAACAAGACAAATAGAGAAACAACATTTTGACAATGAAGTAAATATTTCCATGGAGGTTAAACATTTCACCAAATGACATAATATGAGGAAAGCTTGTCAAAACTTTTGCGATCTTTCTTATTTTCGTTGCCAAACAGCAACTTGTGTTGGTGGACATTGGAACAAAATGTTTCTCATTGACAAACAAGAGGTGTCAATTCAGGGAGACACAAATTTGATAGTGTGCTACCTAGACGCGGGTCGACCCATGCGGTGGTCTTATTTATGTGATCGATGTAGTACACCTCTCCATCTGCAGTCACAGCCTGCTCCCAGCCTTCAGGCAGTGGACCTGAACAGCAGTGAAAGTACACAGTGAGAAGGCAAATGGTGGATGGAGTGCATGGAGAGTAAAAAGTAGAATCTGGCCCACGTTTTTAGTGCCCGTGTAGCTTCTAGCTTGTAGAGATTTTAGGAATAGAAGTGAAGGTTAGTGGGTAAAAAGCTTAAGTAAAGTACGTTCTGTAGTATAAAAATGTACTGTGTCTGTGTGCATCTTGCCTGAATGCAGTGGTTGGGAGATGTAAAGAGATGAGGAATGATTCAAGAAAGTATACTCTGTTTCAATATGGGCAAACTACTGTTTTATTGTGAACCCTTTCAAAAGGCGCTGACCATGTAATTGCATCATAACATGCCCCGGTTAAAGTTCAGCCGGCGACCTTCGTTTCATGTCATCCCCCATCTCTGTCTCCTCAGCCCCCTAGTGTCCTACAAAAACCAAAATACCCCCCACCTAAAAATAAAAAAACCACCACAGAGTTTAAGAAGATATTTTTTTAGATGCAAGCTATAAAACTTGCATCTAAAAACAGAAAAACATCTGTATGAATAAACTTGTTTCAATTGCCCCTCACCACTGTTTTTCTGAGAATTTGGATGTCTCTCAAGTTAGTGGGATGCTCTCACTAATATATCAAACGTGAGAGTCCCATCTCTCTATTTGTCATTAAAGGTTATCCTAAGCTTTAATCAATGACTGTGTTAATTCCCTCCAAAGTCACCAGAGCCGTGGATGTAGAGACCCAAAAGGAATCCTGAAGAAATCACACCCAGCAAAGGCTTGGCCCGCTGCCAATGCAGTTGAACTATGAAAAGCAGGTCTTTGCTTTAAAAAGAAACAGGATGATGGAAAGGGGGGAGAAAAAAAAAAGAAAGCAGGGTGATACCTGTCTCTGGATTGATGTTTTGTGGTTGTGTATTGGGTGCCGGGTTGCTGAGGGAGTGGGCATGGACCGGAGTGCCAGAGATAGGATGCTGAGCTGCAGCCGACTGAAGCTGCGCGAGTCGGGGGTCGTGCCAAGTGGTTGTCTTATCCAGGTGACTGCAAACACACAACAAGTCTAAACATATCTGTATCTGCTAAACCGCTGCAACCTGATGGATAAGAAGCGTGAGGCACATTCGCCTCGGACCTGCTTTACCTGTCCTACCAGATGTGCACGCACATCTACACTCTCACAGGGGAGGAAAACGGTAAACTACAGTAGCCTTTTGACAGGAGCATGAGCTGTCAGGCCATTTGCTCTCATAAATGAAACTGGCTGAAACCAAACTGTTGCAAAACTAGTTGTGCATGAAACTGATTTCTTTGAGTCCTGTTTGTATCTGCAATGCTGCAAGTTTCTCATCACTGTTCTCTTAATTATATTATTTCCCCAGCAAAATATTCAAGGTGGGATGTATTTTCTGTAAGAGGACAGAACTTTTAAAATAGGGTTAGTGCTGAAGTGATTGGTCTATTAAATCGGTTTGACGATCTAGATTGAGTTCATCAGCACTTATTTTGATCATTTGAATCATTTTTGTTATTTATGAAGCAAAAATGCAAAATTATTAGCTAGTTCCAGCTTCTCAAATATGAGAATTTCTTGCTTTTATCTGACATCACCTTAAGCTTTGGGAAAATGTGAGGGTTGTTTTTTACTATTTTCTGACATTTTATAAGATGTAGATGTTAGAACATGGTGGGGGTTGACTATTTGGGTCTTTCTAACAATAAACCCTTCAAGTAACCTGCAGTGTGACAGATCAAACACATTAACAAATGTTGGACCTTACTTGAGAAAATAACACTGGCCAGTAGGCGTTTTGGCCATTTCCCAACCGTGGGGGAGTGGCATGTCGTCAGGTATGATCGGCGTCGCTGCTACATCTGCTGCTTGAGTGGAGAGGGAGTTGAATGGGAGGGAGGCAGGGGAGGATCTGGTGCGGCTGTGATTAGGGGTGTGGGAGCCGCACACACCTCCATCCGAACTGGCCTGACGAGAAACAAGCAGGGTTAACAACTGCCATGACGAGTCACAAAGAGCAATCAGAAACATAAACCAACAGGAAGAAAAAGTTTGGATGGTTACCAGTGAGCCATGGTGGAAAAAAAAGAAACAGACGGTGAAACTGGTCTTTCTCGTGTCTGCTTGCTTTACTTTACAAGATGGTTTTATGACTCTACAAGAGGGTTTTCACTGCTGGTGGTTTAATAGTTCCACTGAGTTCAACACATTTCAGTAAATATGTTTTGAGCCACATCTACAGA
Source organism: Nannoperca obscura (assembly GCA_036024295.1). Lineage (NCBI taxonomy): Eukaryota > Metazoa > Chordata > Actinopteri > Centrarchiformes > Percichthyidae > Nannoperca > Nannoperca obscura. Next base: position 11,713 of record JAVQJL010025253.1, on the reverse strand, counting down.
TCAAAGATATATTCAAGGTGTGTTTGCTGGTCAAGAAATTAATAAACAACATTTAAGCCAGTTGGAGTATTCAGCCCAAAATGTTACCTGGGAATATCTGTGATATAAGTACAAGAATGTACTCTTACTGTGGCTTAAACTGCGTACCTATACATGAATGCATCTAGTAAAATCCAGTTTTATGTTAATTCATAATAATAACCTCCAGAGTGTGTTTCTTGGGGGAAACTCTTACTCAGTGCGGTTGAATCCATACAGATGTTGGACAAAATATCAGAAACACCTTAAAATACTCAGTGTTTGATGGGACTGACAGGAGTTGATACAACTAAGTGCTCACTTTAAGGGCTTTGTTTGTAACATGTTAAAGCAAACACCCCATGAAGTCTTTTAGTCAGAGTTAAAAAAAAGTTGACTTGGGGCCGCTGTTCCTCGTTATCATCATTTTTTAGATTTTTTCCATATCTTCCCACCATGAATAATTTTGCAATTTAGGGAGTGACTACAACGTAACACGATTACAAAAGCAGCTACGTGAGTATGTCCCCAGAAACCCTGATGACTACAGATTTTACAGTTAAGTAACTGAAATATCGGGCAGATTGGATAGTTTCTAACTGAGCTGATGGAGCATCCGTCAATAACACAACAAAATTGTTTACTGTGGCGAGAAGGAAAGTCTTAGTAGAAAGTCTTAAATACACGACATGTCCAATACAAGAAAACTGTATCAGAATAAAAGCAACAGTGGTTGAAAGCAGACCCTCACTAGAAAATCCACATCTGCAATTAATATTACATTTGTGGATCACAATGTTCACTGAGGTCAGATTAGGGGTGCACTATTGATTATTTTAATTGACGCTTGTTCTCTTGATTGTTTTCAAAATTGGTTGTTTAGTCTATAAAATGTCAGTAAGAAATGTCCCGTGACGTCTTCAGCAGTCGAAACCCAAAGACATCCACTCAACAATCATATAAAAGCAGCAAATCCTCACATTTGAAAAGCTGCAACCAGAAACGGCCTAAATCTGGATCATCTGCAACTATTTTGATAATCTTATAATCGCTTTAGTCAGTTTTTTTCATGTAAATATGACTAAATATTTACTGGCTCCAGTTTCTTGAATGTGTGGGTAATTGCAAAACATGATAATAAACTGAATATCTTTGGGTTTGGGACTGTTGGTTGAATTCAACAAGACCTCACACCTCTGGCTGTGGCAAACTGTAATGGGAACAATTTATGGACATTTTATAGACCATTCAAATAACTGATTGATCAAGAAAACAATCTGAAGGTTAATCAGTAATGACAATCGTTAGTCTCAGTGCTAATCAAAATATTTGTGTTAATTCTCAATTAACAACTTGATCAATTTACTGATTGTTTCAGGACTCCATTGGATTGAGTCGCTTTTATATTTTGTCCCTCTCATGTATGAGAATGGGGGTGGACCAAATATTAAAGGGAAACATATTATATCATAGTCATTTCCATATTTTTCCATAAAACACCACCACTGACACACAGCAGGTAGTATTGTGTAACAGTACTATTATTGTGGTCACTTAGTGCGTGTTGCAGGGACACATCGGGGTTTTGCTCAGCAAACCAGCATGGTGCAGTTAGAAGCTGCCATTTCGCAGCGATTAGCAGTGAATCAGTACTTGTCTGGAGTGGCCTCGGGAATTCGGCTGCCTGAAGAAGGAGTCCGGCAGTTTCCTCATCTTCATGGGCAGAGAGGACGGCTGTCGGCCCGCCTTGCCGGGGTTCATCACCGCGCTGAAGAGGGCCTCCAGCTCCGTCTGCGAGTCCCCGCGGACGTGCACGATCTGCTGCCCGGCCGGAGGCGCGCCGCGGTGCGCGTCCATGTCGACAAAGTTTGGTGTCGCAGCAAATCTGTCGAAAAGTTCAATAACACAAACAAACACTGAGAATGAGCGCCAGGCCCGTTAAGACTAGACGAGCCCGAGTGCTGCGGTTATGATCGGATTTGTTTACACTTTTTTGCCCCCAACCCCCACCCCATTTGAACTTTTGTGTCCTTGCGTGTCCGTTTCGGGCTGTAACATCTCGGAAGTTCATCGGCTGCGGAAAGAAAATCGATCATCGGCTAAAGAAGTCGAAGGGGCGCCGTTTGAAGCGCGGATCGCTGACAAAAATCAATCTGAGCCGCGTACAACACGTTACATGCCTCCCACATACCTTCAAGCAGCCAGACGGTTTCCCCCTCTCTCTCTCTCTCTCTCTCTCTCTCTCTCTCGCTCTCCCTCTCGGTATTCCTGCAGGGGGAAAAAAAGAAAGAAAAAGAAACTGGAGAAATCACAGCCGGGGAAACACTCAGGCGGACACTGGTTTCCGATGCAATTTTTTCGAGGAAAAGTCACCTCGAGTCGGGAAAAAAACAAAACAACATATATGAATCCAGTTGGAGAAAAGTGATCTCAGCGAGACCTCCAAACTTTTTTCACATCCACTGCTCAGTCCAGATCCATGTGATAGTGCTGAGGGGCGGGGTTGAAGGGTTTAAAGCTGCCGCAGTTGCAGGGGAAATATTTCACTAAAAACCACCAACACAAGGCTTTGAAAACAACTTGTTTAGTTTTATTTGCAGCTCAAAATGCATAAAGCGGGTCACTTCCAGCCCCGAAATATGGGTGTAAATAAGAAATATTATAGTCAACTAATAGTATTTGGCTATGCCTGAAGGAAAGAGGCGGAGGGCCAAGTGTAGACGGGGGTGACAACAACGATGGGACTGGGCGGCTGCTGCTGTGATGGACTCATTTTTCGGACTCTGGGCCTTGGTCTGTTTTTTTTTTTTGGGGGGGGGGGGGGGGGTACTGGGGAGGGGAGATTGGGAAGTTGCACAGAGAAAACATCCGCCCCTGATGAGCCTGTTTGTCCGTGCAGGCACAGCCACAGTGTCCTGCCCTCTAGTGGGAAACACGCGCACGAGCTGGAGCTCAGCTGGCCAACAGATTGGATTCAGGAGAAAATGTCTGGCCATTATTATCTACTGTGCATCCAATAAGTCATTCAGTTAGTTAGTCATTATAATATACCAGAGTTAATATGGGCTGTAGTGGACATGGAGAGTCTTCCAAATTCTTATCAAATAATTAATGGACATTTGATCGGATGATAAAAATACAATATTTTACAACTGAATCAATTTTAGATCACTCGATAAAGACATTAACTAAAAAAGTGAAATAGATTTCATAAATAATAACTGTACAAATAAACCCCTTAACACGTAGCCGTCTGCCTCTATGCCTGCTTTTTACCTTTGTAACAAACATTGTTCAGGCCAACAGCACTTTATTTTAACTTTTGATCCCAAAAGCATAAATGATGCAGCTATAACAATCATTCAGACTTGGGTTTAAATATTTCACTCAGTATAAACATCATAAAGCTTCAATGCAGAGTTTGGATAAACTGAGACAAAGTCAATATACAGTACCAGACAAAACCTTTGATGTATGTATACTGTATGTACAAAATGTTCATTAGTACTATAGATTTTGTGTATTGTTTAGTTTATTTTGTATACATTACAGTAACATCCCTTCTTACTATCTCTATCAAGTGGTCTGTTGTTCATTCTGTACATTTACTTACCTTTATTCTGTTTATCGCACTGTATGGGCGCAATGATTTTAACAAACTCAAAGCTGCTTAAGGGGAAATATAAATGTAAGTTTTTCTTTGTATTAGCTGGAGACTATGTAGCTATTTCTCCTGCTTTTAAGCAGCGTGTGCATTCAGATTGCAATTTATTTACCTTATAAGAGGAAAATAATGTGATTTTGAGTCTGAACTTTCATTTCATTTAAATTATGTGTTTTATTCTGTGTAACAAAATGCATTGGACAGTTGGACTACAGTTAAATTAATGTATGAGGAGTGGTATGTATGTATGTTTCACCTGTCTAACCATCATCGAAGTCACAATATGTACTATTTTATACAGAAATGATCAACTGTGAATTCAAATGCACCATGGCAACAGGAAAAAGGTCAACACGAGAATAATTGTAATGTAATACAAACCAAAGTGCAGTAGATGGCACTGTCCTACCTTAACAGCTGTGTCATATCTTGTTTTTTATTTCTTTCACATTAAGGATTTCTGCTGTTTGTTTTTCTGAAAGTGATCTTCACACTGTGTTTTTAATCAGTGCCTTTGCACGGCCAAATCAGAGAGCACAACCAGACGAGTGACACACAAGCCACTTATCAGGTGTCTATTCACACCACAAACAAAGCAGCTAGAATACACAATTGGTGTAATTACAATTGGTCTAATTTATTCAGACAAATAATCAAGTATTAACTTAGGAGTTCAGGACTGAACTCTGGAGAGTATTAAAGAAAATAATGTCATCATTAATACAAAATCAAATATGATTGATTCCACTGTCTGAAGCTAGATTTTGCATTTAGGTTTATAAAAAATTTAGATTTTTTTAATGCACAATTTCTAGAAGAAGCACACATATATTTAGTTAGATTATTTCATTTTGTATTGTCAACACTTAAGTTCTGATCTTTAATTTGTACTGATTTTATTTTTTAAATTTTATTCTTAACCCTAACCCTCATATCTGCCCAATAAATATGAAGCCACAATTAGCAGCAAGTTAGCTTAGCTTAGCTCAGCATAAAGACTGGGTACGGGGAGAACAGCTAGCAACTAGCAACAACTCTAGATGACACAACTCCAGAAAGTCTCTGCGACTACCCTGAAATAGTCTTTGATTATTGTATTGAGTAGACAAACAATATATAATGTGTTAATTACTGAGCTTTAGAGGTGCTGGTAGGCAGATTTGGTTAGCTTAGGACAGAGCCAGGCTAGTTGTTTCCCACTACTTTTAGTCTTTTTACTAAGCTAAGCTAACTAACTAGCTTATCATTTAGCGTACAGACTAACTGTTCCTTTTAACTATTAAACACTTTTTAATGTATCATGCCTTACACAAGGACACACAAAGAGTATTTGATTAACACTCAGTCTGCATGTTTTTTTAATCTCGCCTGGCAGATATAGTGTGTCATTCAAATGCATATACAGCTTTACAAGAGTATGTAACATAGGACAGATGTGGGGGGCCCGAGGCTGCGGCACCAGGCTTTTCACATTCCTCTCGCTGACCATGGCTGTAAACGCACACAGGTTCAGAACAACAGCGAATCTTTTCTTTGGCTCTCACTGCAAAGGTTTTCAGGGGAGCGACAGGGCAGGCGGCCGGCTCCAGCTGGACCCTGACTGGAATGTGCTGTTGCCCTTTTATCGCTTTTTACTTTGCCCACTGCTTGACTGCCCATTTAACAGAAGTAGTTGGTCTGACCCTGTGGGAGGCTGTTTTCAGATGTATGAGTCAGTGGTTGCGGTCGGAGAGAGAAGAGGAGTGTAACAGTGGGGGAAATATGAGCACAAGAAGCAGAGGCATGCTGCCTTCATGGCACCCTACCTTCAGCTGCAACTCCCATGCAAAGACACAAGCAGAGAGAAAGTGTTCCTACATTAAAACAAGCTGCCCATTTCCCTTTCCACATCTGGTTCTCATGCTGGTGGCAGGATATAACCTGTAAAATAACCTGGTAATAGACACACTGAGGGGGAATGTAATCACTACACAAATCTGGAATCTGCACATTCAGCTACTTGACAGAAACATATCCAGCCTTTTTTCACCAAACCCATTGACAAATTTGACCTCCCCGTACAGGTTATGTTGTCATGGGAATTTACAAGAAAAAGTGGGAGTGACTGATAGAGGTCAGAGAGGAAGCAAGGAGAAAGTGAAGTTTGACAACTGAGAGGAAGGAGCAGATGCAGATGAGAAGGGGAGGAGGATGGACGTGTGAGGGAAAAGAGCAGACTGTGGAAAAATAAAGCATAAATGAAGGAGTGGCTGCTGGTGACGGAGAGGAGTTCAGCCCCCTGACTCCTGGAGGAAACGATCACAGTCAGACGACACTGACATGATGTGGACAACAACTGTCCTGCTGCTGCTTTTGCCTCATCTCCTTTCCTCCACAGTATGTATGATGTGCATGTGGTCATAAATGTTTTCATCTGGCTTGTCACTCAAACGTCTATCAGGAATTATTGTATAGGGTTATAAAATGTGAGATTTTGATTGGGGTAGTTGTCAGAGAGCTGCTTTCTATGAAAGGCAAAAAAACAAACAGCTTCATTATTAATTTTGTGTTCTGCAGGTGACTGTAAATTACTTCATGAAATGCTGATGCAATCAAGGAGATCTACAGATTTAGAGTTTGACATGGAGTGCTCATGAATTGTGGATTTTTCTTTGATTAGCTATCAATATGAAAACAGTAACTGAGTGAGTGTGTGTTTGTGTGTGCCTGTCTGTGTGTGGGCCTCAATGTAAAAATACTCTATTATAAGTAAATCCTGCTCTCAACATCTTATTTAAGTAAAAGCAATTAAGCATTTTCAGCAGAAATCTAAAGTAACACAATAATAGTAGTTGTTATGCCAAATAGCCCCTTTCATTGTCTTACATAAATAATACAATTATTATCACTGATGTATGAATGTGTGAGCAGTATTTTTGTTGTGGTTGGTTGACGTGGAGCTGAAAGGGTTGGGTTGGGTTTAATCTGATAAAAAAGGATTTCTGAAGCTCATCATGTCTGTGGTCTTAAAAATAATCACAGATATAAGCAAAATATACAAAATCAAATGGAAATACTCAAGTAAAGTAAAGCACTTTGAAACTCTACTTAAGTACAGTACCTGAGAAAATGTAACATTCCACCACTGCTTACTGATGATTTTGACAGGATTTAAAGACAGGAAATTGCAGATGCACTGTGTGTTTGTAGCTAACTGAGCCACCAGGATGTCTGACCTAAAACTTTGCTGCTCCCCAGATGAGATTACATTTTTTCATGTATCCACCTGTGGCCGAGAGGTCAGGATCAGATACTAAAGCTGGTCAGTGTCTTGCTTTATGAACTGCCTGTTCCTGTGACAGTTGTTCTCTCTTGATTGCCAGGACACAGGAAACAATAACACATCCGAAATAGTCAATGAGGACTTCTCTGACGCTCCTGTCAAAGGCCACAAACCTCCCGGAGGGGTCAAAGGTTGGGACACATGCTCCATCCCCTGTGACATCACCGTCAAGCTGCTACGAGATGAGAAACATTCAGTCTGTGGTAAAATGTCTACCTCTTTCCTGGGGTTGTTCTTACTTCTGTCATCAGCCTTTGTTGTTAGGTCAACACGTGTGTGTGTGTGTGTATGTAGGCCAGTTGCAGCAGTCTCTGTTGGCGTTTGGTCGCAGCACCCGGAAACTGATCAGGGATGTGATGGAGGAGCAGCAGAGGGCCCTCGACATCCTCAGCAGCCAGGTAAAGTGGATCCTTCTTTTTCTCTCTTAGTAACAGAGTTTCTCAGCTTTTGATTGGCTGGCTCTATTTCCAGGTCACAGATCTGATGAACAAAGTGCAGACGCTCAGCTCAGAGGTCCAGAGAAGCAACACTGAGATGTACTCCATCAAACCTGTGCAATCGCACGGTAACTCACACACAAACACATGCAATGATACATTTATGCATATGGAGGACACAGTCCACCACTCATACACACCAATATTGGTTTAGTAACCACAAGGAGTACTGCTCACCCTGCGAAAACACTATTCTGTGGTTCTAAAGGAGCTTTCTAATGCCAGCCTAAATAACCCTGATGACGTCTTAGAAGACTTAGGTTTCCAGTAAACCACAAATCTACTGCTTATTATCCAGTGACATATGTAATTAAATACGTTTTGGTATGAGGCACAACAAACTCTTCTTTCTTATTCTGCCAGTGAAACACTTGTTTAACTAACTGTGTTTGGGCAGGGATATAAATGATTTCTCATTAGTGATTACTGAACAATAGCTGCTGTAGTGAATGTTAATTTTCTTCCTGGTGACAAAAGGGAGTATTTTTGCTTTGATTAGGACGAGACTGCAGCGACATCAAGGACAACCTTGTGTCCATCGTCCCCAAGATCCCCAGTGGTATTTACATCATCCACCCAGAGAATACTGACTCTTCATTCGAGGTACACCAATACTTCAGTCATCTGTCAGCCAATCATCAGTCACCACTCACAACACAACATGTGCTGCAGGTTTTCTGTGAGATGGACTACATGGGAGGCGGATGGACGGTGATGCAACGGAGGACTGATGGATTGACTGACTTCAAACGACCCTGGGCGGATTATGTTGAGGGCTTTGGAAACCTTGCAGGTTGTATGAAGTTACTTTAAACAGCGACATACCAGGTGTGCCAGCTGACAACTTAAGAACATCAGTTAAACTATGCAGACTTAGACTCTTGACTGTTTTGAAGATGAACATTAGGAAAAGTTACACCAATTTGTGATTGCTGAGCACTCTTCTAGGAAGACTTTCAATACGATTTAGGAGCCTGGATTTGTTCCCATTCAGCCAGAGCAGAGCATCAGTGAGGTGCAACACACTGATGTTGGGTTTTAAGCCCCGGCTCACACTCAGTGCTCCAGACAGTTCATTCTCTAGATCTAGGATGGGGTTGAGGTCAGAGGTCTGTGCGGCCAGTCAAGTTCTTCCACACCGAACTGGGAAAACGATTTCTTTATGGACCTGGCTTTGTGCACAGGGGGCATTGTCATGTTGAAACCAAGCAAGAGCCTTACTCAATATGTTGCCACAAAGTTGGATGCACACCAATAAAAAAAACACAATATGCTGTTATATTAAGATTTCCATTGCCTTTTAATGAGTTTGTTGCATGTTCAGTCCTCAGAAAGAAGATTAAAATGCCAGAGACATGTTTTGATTTCTTATATCATGTTAAATGTTTGTTTATAGTGCTATTTATTTTTCAACTGGAAAGTATCCAGCCTGATATATATCATGGTTACAATTAAAATTGCTATATAAGATTTTTAAAACTCTCATGTTGACTTAAAAAGAAATCCAGTATCGACCAGGCTCATTGAACATTTTAAGATACAACTGTCTCACTTTGAAGAAACCCAAGCAAATGTCAGGGGTTAATTTTGCTTCAATTATTATAGTAACAGCACAATCTCTATTTGTGTGTGTGTACTCTTGTGTGTATGTGTGTGTGTGTGTAGGAGAACACTGGTTGGGTCTGAACCAGATATTTCATATAGTGAACCAGAAAGATACTCGGTTCCAACTTCACATCGCTCTGGTCTCCCACGATGACGTCACTTCTTATGCCTCATATGATGATTTCCGTCTGGACAGTGAAACCAAGTTCTTCAGTTTACATCTGGGCAGATATGCAGGAAGTGCAGGTAAGACTCAAACAAGTTTACCCTCAGTGACAAATGTTGTGCAAACTCAAAATAATCATAAATGCACTGTGCATATGTTCACATAGCACTCAACACGTGCACATCTGCCTGCCTGCGTGTAACATGCCGTTTTTGCACAGGTGATGCATTTCGCGGCTATGAGCAGGAGCAGAATCAGGACACTGCTCCTTTCAGCGCCTCCGACGTGGACAACGACGGCTGTAATCCTTCCTGCTCCATGGACAACCGCACGGTGGAGAGCTGCAGCACTCGGCACAACCAGACAGGATGGTGGTTCAACCAGTGTGGTCTGGCAAACCTCAACGGCTCCCCTGAAGATGCAGAGCAGAACCGGGGGCAGAGGACGCACATCCTGTGGGACACCTGGAGAGAGAACGGGGTCCCTCACACCATCAAATCTGTCACCATGAAGATCAGGAGGATTGTAACCAATAATTGACCAAAAAGGAGGAGGTGGAGAAACAGAGGGAGAAAGAAGGAAAGCACATATTGTATACGTTGCACTGCATCTTCGTACAACCTGAAGTTTTAATAAAACAGGATGGAAGGATGAAAGGATGTCTCATTTTCATTGTTTCACCTCATTGTAACTGATCACCTGTTTAAAAATAGTCCTATAAGTTGACTTTGCTTTGACTCTGGAGGAAAAATAAACATGACATTATAATGCAATATATTACAACAACACAGCAACACCAAAATCATCACTAAGTCAAGAAGAAGATGCTTACTGAGTCAATTAAACATCTCTCTAACACAGTCTGAAACATAATTGCAATATAGTATTAAATGTAGGACTATTGCAATGTCTAGCACTAGATACTGTGTAACGGTATGACTTTTTCTGAGGTTTGTGAGTCGTTATTTTTCCATTAGTCAACCGTAGACAGGAGTCAAGCATAGAGCACAGTAAAACATCCATTAGTCATATCTTGAATGCCCAGGACCCATAACACAAGCAACACATATAGTTTAGGCCAACAAAACACCACATGCAAAATCTCTCATTTCAACTCCAGTGTATTTATAACCCAGGTGCACGGCTTTTATCTCGAAGTCAGGGGCACCAGTCCAGTCAAGTACCGGCCGGGTTGTCTGTCACTGAAGTCTGAGCTAATTATTTGCAGGAACTCCAGCAAGATAAATGTATAGGATATATTTACCGTATATCCTAGGATAAATATAGCTCAGGATATATCCTGGACTCGATTCATTAACATCATATTTATATGATGACTGAAACCTGGGGGTGGTGGGGGAGGTACTTGAAAAAACTCTGTATAAGTGGAATGTATTTAGTTCATTAAATCTGTTGTTTTTGCTTTTAATGCTGTAAGGGTCAACTCAGCTGAGGAAAATGACCCCAGTTTTTTGGCTGTTAAGTATGACTTTATTGTCCCAAGGAAGAACATCCTTCCTCACCACTGTACATACAAATTTGCATCACATTTCACACCTATCACTGCATGATGACAACAAACAGTATCCATACATAAGAATATCACAAACAGCTCATGATGATGCACACATTACAGCAACAGAATATGATGCTTTATCGTCTTATAAGACATGGTTTCCAGGGAGTCACACAGGTGACATAGCATAGCACATATCACTTGAGCCACAAAGTATGTTAAAACCAGCAATAGAAATAAAGGGATTCACCATTGGATTGAAATAAGCTACAGTTATATCGAACTTATTCTGTCTGATAACTTGATTTGGTAATTTTGTGCAATTAATGTATTCATATAAGATATGTTACACCAATAAATCATCCATGAGGGTGGTTGTTCATAGTTATTAATATGCCTTTAATATAATTTGAAATATGCCATGCAAAGTGGTGAGAAAAAGAAAAGGACAGTGTCCCGTGGTGCTTCTAGTGTTATATCCTGCACCAAGAAGAATGTACCCAGTTCTTTATTGTCAGCTAATCAATAAAGTTAAACATTTCTAATTTTGCAGGACATTGAGGAGATTGATGCAATGCAGGGACAATGTCCAAAAGGGGTTCGCTGTCATAATCCTACTGTACAAAAGGGACCAGACTTTTTCAAAACAGACAATGTGGGGACCTGTAGCAGACCTGGCGCGTCTTGCACAGGTTTTAACGCGCTTAAAAAGCCGCATTTTAATTAAAAATGGACCTTTGTCCAACAGACCTTTGTCATTGCCTTTTTAAAGAAGGTAACCTGAATATATTGGTCCACAGCGAGGTGTGTCTAAATATACTAATCTCCCATGGCAACGATAGCAGATTGCTACAAATGGAGTAAAAGTAAATGTTCACTTCTTTCTATTTATTATTATTATATTGTTACATTATCTGGTTTGCAA
>JAVQJL010025251.1:0-13854 GCA_036024295.1 Nannoperca obscura | reverse complement strand
CCCCCCCCCCCCCCCCCCCCCCCCCCCCCCCCCCCCCCCCCCCCCCCCCCCCCCCCCCCCCCCCCCCCCCCCCCCCCCCCCGCCCCCAGCAGATTCTGGACCCGGCCTGCAGAAGGACTTAGGGGGATCACATCTGCACACAATCTGTCGCCTGTGAGTGAGAACTGTACTTTAGTGAGGTCGACGTCGAGCTCCTGGGACGAGAGCGCCGCTGAAAACATTTTCACAAAACATCTGAGGTCTTTCTTGTACAGTGCTCCATCCCTCGAGGATGCTGCAGTTCTTCTACGTAATCTAAGCTTTTCACTGAAAATTGTCGCACATCTCACTTTTTCATTTCTGTATCTATCCTGGTCAACACTTTGCTTAACACTGGGGTAGTGAGGATTGCCTCCAAACAAAAGAGTGCATACTGTGCTGTAGCAAATGTGTTGAGGTGCACCTGACCTCCTCTGAGGAGAAGTCACTGCTTGTCTTGTTGCCTAGTCTTAGGTTGAGGCATTTCCAACGACTGTGTGGACCAGGGCAGCTCTTCATCTATAGCTGACTAAAACCTGAGCTTTTTTATTTTTATTGCTGAATAGCAGTCTTGAAAGCACCATGCAAAGCACCGTCAGGAACATTATTTATTGTTTTGCATGGTCAGACCCAAAGAATGTTTTTTTTTTCTGTCTATCTACAAAGGTTTATGTAAATACTTGAAGCAGATAATGGCTTGGTTTTTGTGTAAAGTAATCTATATGTTGTTTGAGAAATAAAATGTGGTAACAAAGGATTTATTGCTCTAGTTATTTGCAGAATGAGCTGGAATATTGTGCTGTTTGGTCTTGCGTGTGATTTTGGTCGAAACAGAGGTCAAAGAGGGAGTCTGGCCTCCGTCTGGAGAGTTTCAGCCTCAGTGAATGGAAGTGAATTGTGTGTGATTTGGTTAAAGAGATAGTTCAACTAATAATCTTAGACAGACCTTCTTTATGTATGTGATGTAGTCTATCTTGGCTCAGTTGTTGAGTGTCTATGGGATCAAATGCCATAATCATGATCCCATAGGCATTCAGGAAGTGAGCGAAACTCTCTGTTTGGGCCAGGGTGAAACCTTTTCTTAACATCTCTTCTTTGAACTGCCATGAACTTTGGCACAAACATTGATGGTCTTTTCATTCCACTTGTCCCGAAGTCAAATTCATGGCAGGATAACTCTAAAACCAATTACTGAACCTGTCAGCCTCAGCAGAACTTTTTAATCGTCACAACGTCAACCTGAGTACAGTTCAACATTTTCTATCTGCTCTCATCTCTTGCCAAGTCACTAAGTCTGCTGTCGTGTCAGATCCTGCCCTCCCTCCTGCCTCCTGCCTCCCAACTTTATCCTTGTTACACCTTCATTAAGGCTCTGCACACCCACACGTGTGTTTTTCAATTAGTCTGGTTAATTCTGCTTCTGCTCAGGTTGGATTTTGTCAGCCAGGTTGTGTGAGAGCTTGTAAGGATACAAATGATAAATGTGGAGGTTTTACAGTCCTAAACAGGTGCAATAAAACCGTAATTTTGCCGTAATAGCGTCATTTTACGTTGCAAATACACTTTACAGTTCGTGTTTTATTGCTGAAGTCTTTCTAATGCACCACAAACATGATCGACAGCTTGTTAATGTGTCAAGTTACAAGTCTCAAGTTCTACCCAAGTACATTTACTCAAGCTACTGGTACTTTTTATTTCTAAACCACAACATGTATATGACAGCTTTAGTTATTAGTTAGTTTGCAGCCGCAGGTTGTCAATACAAAATATAATCCACAAATACATTCTTATGTAGTATTATAGGTTATCTATCAGTATATCAAGTAGTTCAAATTAGCCTCCTCTCTACCAACTGCAACATTAAAGTGATGAATGCACAATCCACTAATCCACCATATATTCTTTGATGACCACAAGGGGGCAGAATATCCTCACAGATGTGTTGGAGGATCACCAGCTACAGTGTATGACTCAAGTCCATGACAGGTTGATGGATGAACACTTTTTATAAAATAAAACAAAGGGAGGCGTCATAAAGAAGATTGGGTTGAGATAATTAAGAATTAAAGGAGAGTGGAAGAGATAACGTGTGTTTGAGAGAGGGAGATATTCAAAGCTGCTGCACGGTGCAAAGAAACACATAGTCATGACAATTTTTTCAGCATAACTGGATTGACAGCTTTTTTTTCTATGTCTTCTGCTGATTTTGCAATCTCCGAGGCCACAAAACATGGCACACTTAGCAGGCTTCAAAGCTATGTGAGGAATGCGACTCAATGCTGATAAACTTCTGGCCTTTTACAGTGGCCGAGGTTTCATCATCAAGAGTAGGGAGGAGGGGAGTGGGGTGGTGGAGGAGAAAAGACAGTATGACAAATAAATGGTGGGTATCAGTCATTAAAAACATGGCCACAGATCAAGATCAAGAGACAGCCAGAAAGAAGACTACGCTTGATCACTCGTGTGACAACAGGAAGGGCATTAAGACTGTGGTGTTATCCAGACGAGCCTTTAAACTGTGTGGTTTCAGGAGATCCTTCACTGACCGCGCTACATTTGCATGTGAGCCGGACGGAGACTATAATACTGAACAATCAGTCAGGTGACAGACACCGAGTGCATTTACTCGCACTCTCACTGCACTTCAGAACACTTTTTAGATACTTATACTTTACTTGAGCATTGCTATTATACATGCTACTTTATACCTTGACTTCACTGTGTTTCAGAGGATAATACTGACCTTTATACTCCACTTCATCTCACAGTTTAAGTCACAAGCTGCTCTTCTGCATTTCGATTTCAACTTGTCAACATAAACCCAACATTTGGTTTATCGTTATAAATTAAAACTACCATAAAGTAGATCCACCTCAAACAAATACAAAGGTAACATGCTACTTACAGCAGGCTACACATTAATGTAGCAGTAATACATATATAAATCAAAATAATCTATGGTCTAATTGTCTAATAGCTATGAATAGCTCTTGTATCTAAGACAGAAAGGATAACTGCCAGCTGTGATTCTGTCTTTCAAGACAGGACAACCTGGCCCAACACAACATGATAAGTTCTTTAGGACACAGCACAATCATTTGAGTAATTTAGTTTGAATTGTTTGTCCAGTCTAGCAGCTGAAATCTACAGCAGTGGTGGAACGAGTGGGCTACTCAGACCTTTTACTTCAGTAACCACAGCAATACTACAGTGTACAAATACTCTGTTGCAAGAAATTATCCTGCATTCAAAATTCTTAGCACCCAAATACTAAAAATACTTAAAGTACCAAAAATAAAAGTTGTCATTATGCAGAATGTATTTTAGAATAATATACATTATATTACTTTAATGTTGCAGCTGCTAAATGTGGGGCTACTTTTAATTACTTTTAATACTACTTAAATGCTAAATACTAGTAAAGATTAATTTATATTAATATATCATAATTTATTAGTTGATTTATATTTATATCAATACTCTAATGCTGCAAAGTAATTGATAAGTAACTATACCAAAATGTAGTGGAGTAGAAGTACCTCAAAATTGTACTCAAGACGGCTACAGTACTTGAGTAAAAGTACTTAGTTACATTCCACCAGTGGTCTATTGTAACGCTACTGTGCTCAGAAATGCAGTGGAAGTCCAGGTTTGATCCAGGCTGCGCTGTCGTCGTCCATCGATCACCTCCGATCTGCACGCGCCGGCCAATCGGGTCGCGCGGAGGCGGTCCGTTGCTAAGGAGGAAGTTTGGTTGAGTCTCCGCGCAGCAGCCATTCAGCGGCGGTGGCTGAAGCGATTGGACTGCGAGCGTCTCCCCCAACTCTTTCTGTGGAATTTGAATTATTTTGGCACTGCACGGGTTCGTGAAACATAGGTGACGGGATTCACTTCTGGGGCATCTTCTGGGTCGCAGCGGTGATCACAGGTAGGTTGGGAAAAAAGTGTAACGCTTTGTTTGTAATTTCAATCAGCCTGCCCCGGTAATGCTCGTTAGCTCAACCAGCTAAGCAGCACTAGCTTGTGTGTTTTTTTTCGGATGCGGCACACGCAGCTACGTTAGCTCCACGGCTTTTAGACTTAATTACATGGCATTAAGGTTAGGTTGAGTGCTAACCTGACTAGAAAACAGAAAACCTAGAGCTGTCTAACACCCCTCACTGGTGTTGGAAAAGGGGTTTTATCTCTGACCTGTCGACTGAGGCAAGAGGTGAGTTAACAGTTAGCTAGCTAGCGTTAGTTAAATAACGTTAGGTATCGATACTCAACTTACCTGGTTAACTTTAAGAGGCGAAATAATGAACCCATCTCGGACTCAAATGATGAAATATCTTATCCGTTTGCACACGATTTGTCATGTAATTTTCAGTTTGTCACAAGGGTCACTTGTGTTATATCATCGTTACTAATAATAATGTAGGTTGGCATTAAAGGGGGAGAGGGGGTTCATTTGCAGTTTAATTTAGTGACATGGCAAGTTTGTGAAAATGTGTCACAACCTAGTAACAATCGAAACATATGGTTGGAAAGACAGCTGCTTAGACCTTCAGTGCACAGCCATCAGACAGGTTGATCACCACGAAGATATACACTGTGACTCACAGTGTCAACAGTGAATATTTGTGAGGTGTGATAATGTGCCCTAGATTAGCTTATATGGTAATGATAGCATTGCTTTAGCTTGCACGGGAGTTTTCTCCTTAACCACAAGAGCTGGAGATTTCCATTGTGGTGTGTCATCCATGATCAGATAAACACCAGTGGTCGGATTACCTTCCACATGCAGACTTTACAAAGGTAACTCCATGGTATAATGTGTGATGGCCACACAGCAGGCCATCCATTCGACTGAGACATCCTGCTTATTGGACAGTAGCCACGTGTGGATGCTCTCATTTCCCAGAAATTGTTGAGTCATTGCTGTTTTGTTGATGTGGTGGTGATGAGGTTTGTGACTTGAATTATACAAGCAGAGTTATCTATCAGGTTGTCAGCATAAAGTATGTAAAACGTTGCTATATGACTCTGTTTTGTACTTTACGTTGTGAAGAGAAAAAAGTGTCAAAGTCCAAGGCAGGAACTGACATTTTTATAAAACTGATACAACCTATATGTTACAAGGCTAGAATTTATGGTTCTTTTTATTATCGACTAATTTGCCAATTCTTTTCTCAATTAACCAGTTCATTGTTTTGCCTAGAAAATGTCCAAAAATACTGAAAGCTGTCCATTATATAGTCCCAGAGCGCAATGTGATGTGTTTATATCCCTTGTTTAATTAGTCCAAGAGCCCAAAACTCTAATATATTAAATTGACTACCATATATGATAAAGAAACGCATCAGATCAATACATTTGAGAACATAATCCCAGCAAACAGTTGGCACTTTTCTCACACGGTATTTACGACGATAGTACAACGAGTTTCTAACCATTTGGAAATGATGTATGTCTTTTGGAAGGGATTTTGATGTCTCTACCATACAAAGAGAGAAGAGTGATTTGGGAGTTTTTCCTCCCCTGACTAACTCACCACGTAGCTCATCTCTCAGAAAGAGGGAGGCAAGATTGGCTACCTGCCACAAATCCCACTGTGCACGTCTGTCAGCTGTTTCAGAAAGGAGGAGAAGGCAAGAGCAAGTCTCTGTCCGAGGCTTTGTGATTCACTCTGTGGGAGCGGCCAGCGTTGCTCGCCGCAGTTCACTCTGTCCTCTAAGGAGAGGCCCTTTTCCTGGCAGTGAGCTTTACATGTGAATGCTGAGTAGTGATGCAACATAGGTAGATAAACTTGCTGTGCGGTGACGATGAAATCAAAGGGCTTCACTTTTGTCCCCTGATAGCAGCGAGATAGTCGAGCTTCTGCCTGCTTCTGGCGAAAGCAGAGTGAGCGTCAGTGTCAGCTTAGCTTTCAGTCTAGTGGTGAATTAATTGGTTGAGATGACAAGAAGGCAAGATGTGTGTCTGTTCTTCTGTCACAACATTAAATGGTCAGTGTGTGACTGTCTTGACTGGTCACCTGTCCTGTTTGTTTGGCATGTTAATCCTTTCTTTCGGCTGCCGTTTTGATGTGGGCTGGCTGACATTGTCACCCATAACATGCTTTTTATCTACAGCTCAGCTCGGTAGAAGTGTGGGCACACCAGGCATATTCAGAGTAATTCAATGACACTTATTCAGTTTCATTTGTGTGGGAATTAGGTGCAGTGAGGTGCTTGAAAATCCGGTTCTCGTCCAAGTTAAGAGTGGTGTCATTTATTCGAAGTGACAGTGTATTCCAGATGTGTGTATTTTTGATGGCATGAATGTCAGAGATTATGACAAAGAATGCAGACAAGTATGTTATTGAAGTTTTAAGAACTAGAGTGTGATTTGTTTTGACACTCTCTTAAACCAAAAGCTCCAACCTTTAGGGATGATACGTTACAGAAATGCTGTTCAATTAAAGAGCTTATTGCAATCTGGAGATTTTCACTTCCAAGCACTTAAAACTGGACAGTGTGACTCAATATGAATTGTGCAGACAAATGCACCAAAGTAAAGTTTTCTACTTTGGTTAAGTGCAGAGAAAATTACCTGTACTATTAAAATGGCCTGTAAACTGAGTCCAGTCCTGATGTGAGCATCTTTAACACTCAAGTTGCATGTGGCAATAGGTACTGTTGCATCGTTAGAAAGAAGGCAGACTGTCTGCACAAACACACACAGAGCTCCATGTTCTGAGATGAATGGGATGGGATCCAACAGAGACACTCTGAGAAGATTCAACCAGAGGGGAGGTTTTAAATCAGGATCTCAAATGTGCAGCTGACCCCATTTTCAACATAAGTAGCCTAAAATAGATTCTGTGGTCCCACAGAGTTAGCTTGAACTTGTATCTTTTGATGTGTTTGTTGGTAAGCAGTGTTATCCTCTACCGCAGAGGGGAATTGGCATTGTTGGTCATGACCTTTTTTCATATAAATCAGCTGCTTTGGAAGTTTCAAAATCCGATTGTACACAAACCCAGTCCTACGCATGATGAAGACTAAAGAGCACCTTTGATTGTGTTTTGATGCACACACACACACACACACACACACACCAATAAGTTAGATTCTTTTGTTGCATTGTTTTGACTCTGCTTAAATCCACAGTTTCGAAGGTGTGTGGTTAGTATGACAATTTCCCAGTCATCCCCTAAACTGACCTCACGTCAGGAACTGCACACAATTGTTATCAAAGGAGCGATGAAATGAAAGTAGCTGGCAGAACTAACCATAAGGTCATAACCAAAGCAACTCTGTAACATTTTTCTTCCACTCACATATCTTCGGCATGACATTACATTCTTTGTCTGAGGCATTATTATTTCACACAATCCTCACATAAATAAAAACCAGTAAAAATGTTGACTGGGTTTATTGGCAAGAGTTTGCATTTCTGTAGAAAGATTTTTGAAACCATGATCCTACTGTCGGTGAAGAATGGTTACGTTACTACAGTGCATTTACTCCCACTGTTTTATACAAAGCATGCAGTATTTGTTTCTGTAGGCTGTTTCTTAGTATATGGCTGTGTCAGCACCTGTTTAAATATGAGAAACGACAGTAGTGTAAGGGGGAGTGTTTCTTGGTGCTTACTGCGTTGAACGCAGTTCTTTGAGGGTCCCCATTTGGGACAATATCTTTAGCTTAATTAGGTCCGAGGGGCATTGAGCTCCTCATTTTGCCCTGGCTATTTAAACTGTGGATTAGGACTGGGAGGGTGGGGGGTGCATCACTGTATGCAAGGAGTTGCCTTTCAGGTTTGAGCCTCTATCACTCCTCTCATGGTATGGGGCTCAGGGAGTCCTTTTGTCTTTCTGGGCCCCTACATAGAGTGATACCTGAGCCTCCTGGACTGGAACAGCTCATGCTTTATTCAGCCCTCTGATCTCTGCTTTAATTACGAGTGACCCAGGACAGGGTGATCGGTGGTGTATGTCTTTGTACCAGCTACGCCTGCCAGCCGGAGGGCTCCGCGTTGTAAGCCTTGTGGCTGGGGTGTGATTGTCACCTCACGAAGACGCATCAACAAAACAAAAAGAAAAGTCACAGACAGGTTACAAATACATTGGCTTAGTTAAAGAAAAAGGGATTCAAGTATTTCTACTAGCCAGTTCATTGTAAACTCTTCCGGCAGTGATTTCAGTTTTGGATTTGAGGAGTTTTGCTTGTGATCAAGAAGTTTCTGTCCCCTCCTTGTTCTCTGGGTCCTTCTCAGGTCCCCCATTGCTATTTTTACCACCAATATTTGACTATTGAATTGATATATTTGTGATCTTTTCTAGAGGTGTGTTATTTTATGCATCCAAATGTTAATTACGTGTTTTAAAAAAAGCATTCGCTACCTAAACATACACACAAGAGCAAGGCTTAACCTGCAGCTGCATTTGTAGCGTGACTTAAAAACTTCAACACAAAATCTGATTTCTGTACTGGCTGTTTAAAACCATGTCGGTGCAGCCCACCTCTCAGTTCCTCTGTATGCACTGATGTGAACATCTCACTGTGTGGTTGGTGTAATAACTCCCTGTCTCAAAACTAAGTGACGTGCATGTGTGTGTGTTTATGTGTAATGTCCTCCTGTCCATAGCACGGGTGACAGTGAGACCATTCCCTCACACGTTGTGCACAATTTCCATTTATGTGGCTGAGCAGACTGCCTGTATGTTGCTTCCTCTACAGTTCTCTATAAATCTATAGTATCGTCCTGGGCGTTCTTCGCCCCACCTACTGTCTTCACCCTGGACGTGTACCAATGTTGCCGTGGCATCGGTTCCCTGGTAACCACCACAGCAGTTGCTGGGTGATGCATCGATAGGAACAATATGAGCCCAACACAATGTACGGAGTTGGTTCCTCATGTCAAAAACTCTTTGCTTCCAAAACATGAAAATGTTTGTTAAAGATTTTGGTGCGGTTACATTAACAAAAGCACACACGGTGCAACAGACGAATATCAAACTGTCTGTCCCAAAACATGCAGATAGGCAGAGCTCATCCTCAGGCAGCACACTGCCTAGACTTGAAACACTGCGTTTTTATTAAGATATGCGCTTCAGAATCTTTCATTATTATTTTGTATAATGTTTGTTTGGAAGCTCCTATTCGTCTTACTGTTTCGCGGGGTTTGTTTAGGAATTCAGTGACACCAGGAGTGACCTACCGTATTGGATGAAGACGGTTGAAGACGGTCGTATTTCTTTGACGTGTTTACAGATTGTTTCATGAGAATATGGAAATCATAAATTAGTCGTAATCGTAAATTAGTTGATAGGAGTTAAGACAAAAAAAACAATCATTGAACAATACCATAAAGCCATCCCTTCTATCAAAGGGGTTCTTAGGCCCATCTGATAGGGATGTGGGGGTACGTCGTCAAAAACGAGGGAAGTAACTTGCTGTTGTGTAACTGCACTGTGTCTGTTTCTGTTAAGTATCTGCACGGTATGAGTAGGCAAAAGAGTCAGTGGTAAGACATTCATCTTTGATGGTGAGTTATTATATTATTGTAACAGTGACTCAAGGAAGTTGTTGTATCAGTCTGTGAACTGTATTGTTGACATTGGAGGGAGTAGCCTAGCCTAATCGATGATGAATGTTCCCCAGCACAAGAAAGATGTGAATTATTGATGATCTGAATATCATGTTCTGTTCAAGTAGAGAGGCTTAGTTTTTTCTTCTCTGCGGTTACCTTTGTGTCACACACCAGAGGCTGTTAGTGAGAGAAAAGTGAGAGGGATAAACTGTAACACTTGTGTTGGGTAGGTCACATTCAGGTTTACTTTGCTTTGTCACTCCACATTTCTGTCAGATAATGTGAAGAAAGTCAGTAACAGTTGGTCAAGCCTTTTTCCTGGCAAGAAGGGTTAGCACGGCGGCGAGGAACGTGTTGCATCACTGTGCAGCAAGTGCTGCCTTGAGCACTGCAGCTTTTTGTTTACCACAGAATTACAGGGACAGGTGTGTGAGCAGCATGTGTGCACTGTTGTTTTACGTGCATTGCGTATGTTTCATCACAGAGAGAGGGTGGTGTTAAAAACTCGAGGCATGTGCTGTAGCAGGTTCACACACTCCCCACCACTGCACCATTCCTCCACCGCCA
This sequence comes from Nannoperca obscura, assembly GCA_036024295.1. NCBI lineage: Eukaryota > Metazoa > Chordata > Actinopteri > Centrarchiformes > Percichthyidae > Nannoperca > Nannoperca obscura. Next base: position 3,711 of record JAVQJL010025251.1, on the reverse strand, counting down.
AGCGGTCTACGGAGAGGCTTGTGAGAGTGCCACTGTGCTGAGTCGACAGGAGGGGAACAATTGCTTCACTGTGCTGCTTGTCCGTTTGGCCGCCTTCGAGCAGCATTTCAGTGAGGGGCACCGTCGGCTTTTGGCTCTGTGAGGCTTGTTGACCAGGCCTTTGCCTACTGGTCACTGACCCGTTGTGCCCACAATGCCTGCAGCTCGTCAGGCCTCTGAGGAGCAGCCGATTATCCCACAGTAATTGGTGCCTGGGCTCTGGCTGATCAAAGGTGCCCAGCTGATTGTAGAGCCCTGGTAATTTTCCATTCTCTGATGCTCTTCAGTCCTTGCCTGTTTGTCTGTCTTCCTGCCTGCTTTCCCAGACCCTGTCAGACTGTCAGCTTTATTTTTCCTGCTTTTCTCATAAGAGATGACAGGGCAGGGCTGTCCTTTCCTTGCCCTTTCAGAAGAAAATGTTCTTCCTCATTAGATTAAGTTCACAAATGTGGAAATATGGGTAGAACTCAAAATCAGTTCGTCAAAATCAGTAGATAATGGTAAGGTCACAAGTTCATGCCCTGGAGTCGTAATCTGTCCGACAGCCATGTGACTTGGCAAAGCTTCCTTGAGCACGACACCTACACTCCAGCCATGTTCCATGCAGGTTTTCTGTTCGTCTGATCTCAATGCTGATTAATTTCGGTTCTCTGTTTTGGAAGGTGTGGTAGTCTGATGATGGTAGACATCATCTTTTTTAGTCCTTGGTTGGAATGAAAAGACACTGCCTCGCTTGCTTGCTCATTAAAGGTTACCCTGACATGTAAAAAGATTGTATTGCCTGCCTGAGATCCATCTTTGGCTGCTGAGAAAGAGCTTGATTGCCCGGCTCCTTGGCTGTGTGAATGGACGCGGTGAAATCACTTCTTGGGTTCATATTACAGCCTTCTACTTTGCACTCTTTTACAAAAGAGCTGTCCCACATTTTTGGAAAAAGAAGGCGTCTACCATCCCTGCTGAATCATTCCTGGCACTGAAATAAAAGTGAGAGTGGAGCATGTTTGTTGCTTGCTATTTAGAGACCATTGCTTACATAAACATTATTTTCTACGAGGTTAGAATCAGGGTGTTTTGGAGTGAAACTAGTCATGATATTATCTCATCCTAATTGACATGCCTAGAGTTCATAGTCCAGCCTCACACCTTCACAGGTGCTTTCCAGGCAAGTTTTACACACCACAGAAGGATTTCTAGTAGAAAACAGATTTCTTTTAAATCACCAAAGACATGAAATGTTCCCTGTTCTTCCAGAGGCAGTGCTGTGTTCACTAATCTAATTTAACCACACAGCTAACACAATTTCAGCCATTAAGACTTAAGCCAATATTGCTTGGCAACGTAGTCACAGAAGGTAAAATAAACATATATATCCATAGGTTTAAAGTAGGCGTGGACCTCCTCAATGTCATTTTCTAGAAATAGTCGTATTCCTGTCCTGCCTGAGCAGCTCCGTAAATCTGCTGGATAAATAACCAGGTAGCTCTTGTAGTTTGGCTTAATCTGTTCTGTAACTTGGTATTCTACGGTGATCCCTGTCTTGACAAATAGCCCAACCAGGACACAAAGAGCGGAGCTCAGGTACGTGAAAAGAATTCCTGAGAATGACTGAGCAGCTCAACAGCTCCTCTTATACTACAGCTCCATTTACAGTCATGCTCACAAGACCTGTTTGGTTGGTTAATTCCTGACGTCAACACAACCAGCCTCGTGTCATGTGGACTCCTGTTACTGTTTGAGTCAGATAACTCTTTCTCTTTTGACGGTAAATGAAGAGTACATTTATAGACTCAAAGGAACTGTGTGGTCACAGAAATCCATTTTTATTCTTTTTTCATAATTCAGCATGTTTTGAGATCAGTTAGCCTGACCTGCAGGGCAAAAGAGGTGAACAGAAAATTGCGTGTGTGTGTGTTTTGTGTCTGTTGGCCTGGTCAGAGAGGCCGTGTAGTGATTACATGTCTGTTCAGTCAGCAGGAAGTTCCTGCTCCACTCCGTCCTCTCGTCAGGCCTGCTGCTGGACAAATACTGCTACACACACACACACACACACACACACACACACACACACACACTTTGTAAGGGCCACTGACCAATTTTACTGTTCTGCCATTTACCAATAGAGTGGTTGGGATAAAAAGCTGTACTATTGACTCTTTCAGCTGGGACCATGTAGTGGGTTCTCTGTGTGATATTGATTCTTGTGTGAGTATTTTTCCATGTAATCTGTTTTCTTTCTCCATCCTTTTCACTCGTCTGTCTCATATTCTCGTTCAGCGTTTCATTCACCCTTTTAAATCCTTTTCACACTGTCACCTCTTTGTATGTCTCTGTCTCTCTGCCTTTAACTCTCTCTGTCACTTGAGTGCGTTGCCCTCTCTCTCTGTGTGTGTGTGCCGGTGTTTGGGGCGTATCTAAGTTGACACGCGCGTTCTCAAGTGGATATGTGATGCATCACAAAGTGTCAAAAGGTGTGTGTGAATGTCGGACGCCAGCAGTGCTGCGTTTAAAGCCACAGCAGAATACATTTGCCCTGTGGCCATCTCTGGATGATGATTGGTAGCACAGTGAATAGTGACCGGCCTTCATCACTCAGTGAACACATGAACACATCCTGACACCATTCCTCACTGGGGGCCTTTCCTCGCCTCTTATACAGGCAGCCTGTTTAAAGGATCTTTCTGGCCCCATAAATAAAACAAAAAACTTTTTGGGGGAGTTGCAAGGCATTATTGATAATTTGTGGGAAATCTTTCTCTTTGCTTGGCTATTTTTGACCCCGATTATTTACCAACATGGGACAATAAGTGATGATTAAGAATCTTGATTATGAAAGGAGGAAGTATATTTTTTGCCTTCCATTTTCATCTTGTATCCACATCTTTTCCTAGATCTGTTTTTCTGTAAGTGTACAGGCTCAGCAGTAAACTTTATAGTGACACTGGGGGCTTCTGTAAAATGTGTCTGACTGCTCTATAATCTTTGTTTACCAAGAAAGGGAATAATAATTGTGATAATGGCATAAACAGCCATCTTTTAGTCAGTTGCAGTTACCAGGACAGCCACCACATAAAAGCAAATTGTAAAGGATCTGCAAATCTCCACCAACAGCCTGATTTAGCTTTACCTTCATGCATTTTCACCACGCGTAGGACAGAAAAATTATCCCCATGCAGTTTAATTCCTCCTGGATTGACTCAGAAGCTCACTTGGAGACCACGTAAATTGGCTCTGATCTTTGCATCATTTTGCTTTGTAGTTTCACTTTGATGCCTGAATTTACTCACTTTCTTTGTGCATTTGCGATCACATAACAGTTGTCACGTTTAATCGATAAATGTTGCTAGTAACTGAGCATTAGCCTGCGGCTGTCAGGCCAGTTACGCTGCTGTGAGTCAGTGCCCTATAATCATAGCTTCTTTTAAAGAGGCAAAGTCATTTGGCAGCTGCAGGGCACACATCTCCTCTGGGTTGCCTTTACTGAAGGGAAAGGAGAAGGATTACTGTAGGGAGGAGGATAAGCAGAGTGGGGCAAACAGGGGCCAATGACTTCTCACCACTATTCAATTCAATTCAATTTTATTTATATAGCGCCATATCATAACAAAGTTATCTCAGGGCACTCAATCACATGGAGCCGGTCGAGACCAACTTCCACACACACAAAGACCCAAC
>JAVQJL010025238.1:0-26758 GCA_036024295.1 Nannoperca obscura | reverse complement strand
ACTCAGCAACCACCCTGGGACCAGCTGGGCTGGCAGTTAGAGGGCCTCGCATGTACTCATAGAACTGGGGTTACATTAGGTAACCTATATTTCTATGTCGTACATGCTCTGCCCTCTAATGAGCTTCGCTATTGGTTTAAAACCCAAGGCAAAGGCCGTAAGGATGAGATGTAACCCGCCCAGCCGACAGGCCAATTCCCAATCCTGCAGCCGGTAGGCCCGCTTTGGGCATACTCGCCCAGGTGCCACTCACCGGTCTGCCGGGTCACTACCTGGACCCTAGAGTCAGGTGGATCCCTCCGTCGTAACCATGGTTGAGCACAGAGTGTGCCACCGACCCTGAGGTCATGTCCTGAAGATACGACTGCACAGACCTCGACGCCTCGAAACAGTGCAGTGGATGCAGAAATGCTCCTTGTACAATGGGCCCGTAGCCCCCCTGAGTGGGTCTGGCCCATAGCCTCGTATCCCCCCCGGATGGCCGCACATACCCAATGGGCCAGCCGCTGGGAGGACAGTGGGGCTCCTCAAGCCCGGCCACCATACCCAACAAACAATTGGTCGGTTTGCCTGAAACCTACCGTCCGCACCACAAAGGTGCATACAGCGCGCACCAGGCACAAGCCATGGAGACGTAGGTCCCCCAGGGATGCGTGCGGCGGCGGAAAGAAGGCTCTCAAGCGCATCACCCGAGATTGAAAGGAGGAAGTGATGACCTTAGGACAGAAGGACAGGTTGGGGCGTAGCTCCAGCGCCATCCTGCCCTCACCCACGGAAAAACAAGACGGATGTACGGACAAAGCAGTCAAGTCCCCGGTCCTTTTGGCCGACGTCAACACCAACAGAAAAGCAGTCTTCATGACAATGCTGCCAAGTCTGCTTCCGCCAACGGTTCAAACGGCGGGCCGAGAAGCCCGTCCAACACCGTCTGAAGTTCCCACTGGGGAACCAAGTGCCGTACCGGGGGCCGTAAGCGACGGGCCCCTCAGAGAAACCTCTTGATCAGCGGATGCCTGCGAGCCGTAAACCTCCCCAACTCGACATGACCAGCCGTAATCGCTGCTGTGAACACTGCCAGAGTGGAGGCTGCCCGCTCCTCGTCCATCAACTCCTGCAGGAACCCCAGGATGTCCTGTAGGGGACACTCAGTTGGCAGGACATCCCTAGCTTCGCACCACCGTGTGAACACTCGCCATCGTGCGGCGTAGGCACGCTGATTGGTAGCTACAACGGCAGCCGGGAGACCCAGGCTCCCGAGCCTTACCCGTTAAACCTTCAAGCCAGGAGGCGCTGGCCTAACACTGGGCGCAAGAAGAAGGCCCCTCCCCCCGGAGCATGGCCGTGGGCCAATCAGGCACCACCCATGGTCCTGCCACTACCAATTAGATCAGTACTGGATACCACCGGGCCCTGGGGTTGTTCAGTGCCACCACTATGACAGACAAGTGATGTGTCTTGATCCGGTGCAGCAACTGCATGATAAGACGCAAAGGTGGAAAGGCATACAGCAGGCCCGGGGCCACAGGGGATGAGCCAGGGCAACACCCCCAACGGCGGGTAGTCCGTCGGACTCAGGGAGAACCACAAGGGGCACAGGGCGTTGTCCCTGCTGGCAAAAAGATCCGCCACCGGGTGGCCGAAGTGCTGCCAAAGCAGGAGGGGCCCTCCTCCCCGGGACATCCGGTCCACCCTCACATTGACAGACCCCGGAACATGTTGGCCCTCAAAGAACAGAGATGGCGATCCGCCCAGAGCAAAATGAATGCCGCCAGCCTGTGAAGTGCTGGCGACCTCACCCCCCCTTGTTTGTTCAGATAAGCCACGACAACGGTGTTGTCTGACCGCACCATAACATGCCGCCCCCTGAGCCTCGGAGCAAAGTGAAGCAGCACCAGGCGCACCGCCAAACGCTCAAAAAAGTTGATGTGATGAGGAACACTCGACCACACGCCTCCCATGGAGGCTCTGCGGTGCCTGTCGCGCCGGGGATGCAGCCAGAGCCATCCGAACCAACGTTGTAGGTTCCTCATATGTAGCAGCCCAAGGTGCACCACAGGGTGAGCCGCTGCCATCATGCCCAACAGAGACCTGATGTTCCTGCAAAATAACCTCCACCCGTGCCTCCGACAACCGAGCAGTCATGGTGCAAGAGTCGAGGAGCAGCCCCAAGTAAGCGATGCATTGACTTGGCAGCAAAACACTCTTGGCGTGGTTGACAGCATAGCCCAGGCGTGACACATGTTGAAGAACTAGCGACATGTGCTCCGCTGCCTCCCATCTGGCGTTGTTAGAGACTGCACTTGAACGCCCGGGCAATCAACACTGGTGAAACCTGCCACAGCGCCCTGGCAGTCCTCCTGCGTCAGGGTGAAGTCGGGCCGCGCATGGCGCTCGTCTCTGACGTCATGCTCTAAGATGGCCGTACCGCCAACTAGCTACTACTACTACGCAGTGTACTCATAAACAGAGCACTAGCCCATCTGCTAGCTAGCGCCGGCTCCAGGCAAGCCCCTGTGACATTTAAGTTAGTTACTGCCGAATTTGAAGAGCACAAACACACACCCACACACGACATGCACCATTTACGGCCTTTATTTTTGGAATAAACCTGCCGTTGGTGCTGACGCCGGCCCGGACCATAGCCTCGGGACGGGCCAGCAGTAGTCTCCCCACGGCCGCGGCCACCCTCTGTCAGTTTTTTATATATAGTAATTTGATTCATTCTTCATGTAAAACTACTGATAAGTGCAGCATTAAAAATGTTGAAACATGTGGTTCACACGTTACTCACCACCTGGCTGTCTGTTAGCCCTTTTCCACAGTACTGGAGACAGTACCTTCATGTTTTGACAGCCAAAGAACCGGCTCTCGGCCAGGAGAACACCAACACTTTGCTGGTCTAGAACCAAGACTCGTTCAGGGGCTGGGGGCAGTATTATCGTGACCAACTAAAACTGTTCGAAAAAAGGTCATTGTTAATAAGAATCAAATCAATTACCTTTCTTAATACTTAAATTCTTTAATTACCTTTCTTCTCAAATGTAATTGTCGTCCATAACAATCAATGTGTGCCGCCATTGTTGCTGTTGTGCTTGAAGTCTGTGGTAGCGTTGTTGAGAAAGCAGGAACGTATACAGTGGTGTAAAGTTAAGTTTGGGGCTAGGGCCAGGAGGCCATTGGATTAGCTTAGCATAAAGACACCTAGCCTGACTCTCTCTAAAGTTCCAAAATATGTCTTATCAACACCTCTATAGATTTAATGTTTGTATCTTGTTTGTTTAATCCATATACACAAAAATAAATGAAACAAAACAAAAAAACGGACAAGTTGTAGTATTATTGTGACTTACATGCTGGAACTATTTTTTGGCAACAACAGAGTTGTTGTCTCAGTGAGTTCCCTGCTTTGTTAAGCTAGGCTAGTAGCGTCCTGGTTATAGCTCTACCATGTGAGTAGTATCAATCTACTCATTTAACTCTGGAAAAGAGAGTGCACAAGCGTACTTCCAATAATATATAATTATTGCTTTAAGCCTTGTCCTTTCAGCTTTGTGCCGTGTCATAAACATGTCAAAAACATACACACACAAAGCAGTTTTTACCATGAATGTTTAATTTCTCTATAGCAACTAGGCTGCAGCACACCATAACAAACAGGATAGTGTATAGTCTATTCATGGCTAATATTGTACTTTCACTTTAACTGCAATTAAGACCTAGTTCTGGATGAGCTGACATGATCTGGTCAGTTTGTTGAACTACAATATTTCAGCCTTTCTCCTCCGACATCTTCTGAATACTATTTCTGACACTGAAATGGTGCAACATTCAAGTTGAGAGGGAATTCTTTAAATGGCTTTCCCATTGAGTGTTCTACTCACAAATGCATGGAATGAGAGTAATGTCAGCCGCCTGTGGATATGAAGTTGCTGTGTGTGGTGGAAGGTAGTCCACTCCTTGGGAGGAGAGATAGTGAGCTGTTGGATGTGACCTCCTTTCTGTTGTTTCTGAATGTGCGAGAGATCCCGGAGAGCTTTACATTACACTGTTTTTAGATTAAGTCGGTAGAGTGAAGTGTCTGCGTGAGCGTGTGTGTGTGTGTGTGTGTGTGTGTGTGTGTGTGTGTGTGTGTGTGTCTCCTCTTGCCAGAATCCAACATACTGTTGTGCACTGGCTATGAGGCTTGTCACTGCTATGGACCCCAGTTTAATCACCTCCCCTCATTGTCTGTCCCCGGCTCCAGGAAGGAGTGGATGGAGAAAGATTGCATTTCCTTTCAACAAACTGTCACCTTGTGGTTTTCTCTTGAGCAAAAGAGCTTTCAGGAGGCTAATAGGCTGCTGCTGGTGTCTTTTTGTTGTTGTTTTGTTTTGTTTTGTTGTTGAGTGAATGGTTGTAGCTGTGGAGGTGGTAGTGGTAGATGGAGGGATGGCAGGAGGAAGATTTGTAACCTGAGGAGGGGTGCATCCCTAGGTTGTTAAGTTTACAAAGAGGACGAGAGCTGAGAGAGGCGGAGCATGAAAAGAGAGGGTGAGATGCAAGCAGAGATAGTGCAAGTGAGGAAGAGCGAAGATTAAGAGAGATTAGAAGAGAAATTATCTGATTGAGTTTCAATGACAACAAGAAACGAGAAGAAAAGAAGAGCTGCTCAGCAAAACTAAGGTTAGACTGTGAAGGTTGGGCTTAAGTCAATAATTACTTTGACCATGATAAACACTTCTCTCTAGTTCTCTCTCTCACACACACACACATGTATACATATAGACACATGCACAGACTCATATGTCTTGCTCATTCATTCACGCCTTACATGAACTACACGCAACCACTATATATATATATAGCGTCGATATTGGCCATCATTTGTCGACAAACTAATCCCAGTTAATATATTGTACTCTAATTCTAAGGCAGCGTTGTGATCAGGTCCCACATGATTATAACATGTAAACATGTTAAATACTGAATATTAGTACAAATTGTCAGCTACTGTCAACTCCAACACAATAGCGGTGTCAGTCTTGAACCGACCCATATCAGTCAAGTCCTGAACAACAGTGTGTCACCCTGTTCTCAGCACATTCATAGAGTAATGCTACACTCACAATAACACGTGTGCACCCAGTCCATGAATCATTAACCATCTGCTGGTTGGGTGGAACAAGGGAAGGGAAGCGGGGGGGGGGGCGACAGAGAGAGAGAGAGAGAAAGACAGCACATAGAGCAAAGTCTGCTTTTTTATGGCTTCTCTAAGACCCAAAACAAAGGATCTGTTTTGTTGCCTGCAGCATGATGGGAAGATTGGGATGAGAAGGGGGTGGTGGTTAAAGCAAGCAAGAACAGAGAAACGCAGTAATAATTTATGGTGGTTAGGAGAGGGTGTTCATGACATTGATATTTATATTTTGAATCATGATACACCATTGGTGGTGTAAATTAACACTTTAAGGGAATTAGTGGAGTAGTAGTAGTAGAGCTAGACCCAAAATATTAGCAGATATTCACTTATTACAAATGTATCATATCGTATGTCTGCTGGTAGGTAGCAAAAAATTGCTACTGGCTGAAAACTCTAAAGATATATTTTAGGTCAATTAAAAAATGTCTTTATCACATAGTTTGTCCACCAGAGAGAGCTGATACATTTATTCTTCAGCTCTGCTAGCAGTGTGGCTCTAGGCATGGTAATTTTAGCCTGTCTGCCCACCACTTTGTTCCAGACTAGAATATCTCAACTCCTAAATGGATTGCATGAAAGTTTGTAAAGCCGTTTGTGGTCCTCCGAGGATGAATCTCAATGACTTTGGAGAACTTCTGACTTTTCATCTAGTGCCATCATCTGGTAAAAATTTCATTTTGTCTAATACTTTGGATTATGACCAAATGGGGGAAAAAAAGACTACTGACCGATGCATTGTTTAAACTCTCAATTATCAACAATGGTATCAGTCCTAAGTATCAGTCAAGCTATACATGCTTTGCAGTCAGCTGAAAAGTTTCAATTTAGATGGTATCATCATGCAGTCCAATGTGATGAACATCAACCTGCCATATTGACTGCATTTTATTTTATACCTATACTCAGTATTGTGATCAATATTGTAATTAAATGAAGGTTGTCTGGTTTTTGTGTACATAGCTATGTACATAATGGAGCAATCCTGCAGGTAACACACACACGTTGTATGGTGCAAGTCAGAACATCTGTGCTTGTTGTTCTTTAAGCAAGCCCATACACCTGTGGTGTCTTAATGCATGTCACCGCAGGATACACCACTGTCCTAGTTTCCAGCATCAATGCGTGTCTACGTACCACAAATGCAGCACTTTTAGCACATTTGCTCCCTGAACTGACACGTCCTGACTACTGTACCCTGACTACTCTGTTTCTGCCTGTACAGGCATCAAATGACACAATGCTACACAGCATGACTATTTTTTGTTGTTTGCACGTAAAGCCTCTGTACTGACAAAAAAAACCATGACAGTTTAGCCATTTTGTTTTGCCTCCTATTGCAGTATTACATATATAGTTTTTGAAAGGGATGCAGAAGCTGACAGCAACTGCTTCACTACACAATCAAAATATTTATTCAAGGTGGACTGCAAACCAAAGCAAAAATATAGGCCAAAGTCCTTCTGCTGTCAATGTTATGTCTCATCATGTCTCAATGTGCCAACATTTGTCCTGTCTAAGAGCCTGGCCACACCAGCCATTTCAACAACAAAGCCAGTCCACAGAAGTTAACCTTTGGTGAACTTTTATATGCAACCAATTGCTAACCTTTGAGAAAACACACACGAGTGAATGGTAAAAATATGTCATCTTGAGTTAAGTGTGTTAACTGTCCAGTTACGTCACTAACCTTCCAGCACCACCTATTTAGTGAGACACTAACTAATGTTCATTTACTTCCATTCTCAAAAGTATGAAAACTATGGAGTCTGCAGCCATGCTGACGGTTCTGTGAGGGTGTTCTTTAAAGCACCAATGGGCTGACGTCATGATAACATGCTCATAATGACAGATATGCTGATGCTAAGCATGTTAGCACACTAACATCTCCTTATGAGCACTAAACACAAAGTACAGCTGAGGCGGATGGGGATGTTGTTCATTTTGAACAACAATCAAGTGTTTAGTCATAAACAAAAGTATTGGTAATGGTGGGGCTAGATGGAAAGTCAGGGATCACCAATTCATGACAACTCGAATAATATAATAATTGTTATATTATTTTACACATGGTTGTTTTCTGTAATATATTTAAACAATCCTTGCAAGTACCACTAAACATTGCAATATTAAAAACAGCTCGCAAATTGCATGGCACTTTTTCAAAAAAGTTATGGGAAATTTATTTTTGGCGATCACAATAAACCCACTCTTGGTTGGCCTGTTTTGTGATTTCCAATGTGTCATTGTGTATAAGATAATGGTCTCAACGTGTATGTGTGTGGCAGCAAACAGCAGTGTGTTGCAGTAATGGCAGGGGGCAAGGATTGAGCGTAGCTGCAAGCTGTCACACTCCTGACTTAAAGAGGCAGTGCGCTTACTCTGCATACAAACGCCGAACACACACACACACACACAGTGACACACCAGCTATTATACCCAAGCAGCCAGTCTGGAGGAAATGAAGCATCATTGTCATACGCAAACACACATCACAGCCTCAAGTGTTCTCTTTTGTTGAGGAGGGCAACAAAAGACAGTGGGACAATGAGAGGAGGAGATGGCTGCCTCTGAGGGAGGCAATGAATGAAAGAAGTAGAGATGGAGAAAAGAGAAAGAACAGACGTCGTGTTGTAGTGATGGACAGGTGAAGGCAGGAAGGGAAATGGGGGACTGGATGAGCAAATGCCTATTTGTATGGCATTTAACCACTGGCCCCATGTCAGTGTTATTGTGTAAGTGGTGGTGTAGGGAATATTAGTGTTCAGCACAAGAATAGGATATGCATTAGGTTACTTGTGTGCAAGCAGCAGATGGCTCTTCAGTAACCCTGTCTCTTTTTATCTAGGAATGGGGGCTTTTACATAAACAGCATTTGTGAAAAGTCAGGGATACGATCCGTGCCAGAAATGCCTTATTTTTTGGATTGATGACAGCTCAAGGTCATTACCGTGTCCTTGTTCTGTGATTTGTCCTTCACTTTTAAATCCCAGCCTCTCCACTCAGATCGCCTCAATATTCACATCACACTTACACCTTCTACCCGCTGTGCACACACAGTTGTGCATGTCCGCAGACAGACATACATCCAGATACAGCTCCCCCACCCACACACCCTCTAGAGCCAAGCAGAGAACGGCTGCAGATGCCTGATACCTTGCCGTGCTCAGAGACCCAGTGGCAGGAAAGTGGCCGAATGCATGTACAAGGATGGGGGTGGGATTAGAGCTATTTAAAGCTGTACACGTCTGTCTCTCCAGGCTCAAACACCAGATACATTCTCCCCCTCCTTCTCTCTTTTTCCACAGAAAGCATCCCATGCACCACTGTGCTCGGCAAAGCAGGCATGCAGGCCTCTGCTCCTGGGCTCAATCCACTTATGTAACATTGTCATTGGTGGAGAAGGAGCACCATCTGGGCCTGGGGCTACTGTACTCACTGTCCTCTGTGTGTATGCATGTGTACGTGCCTCTGTGAGTTTGTAACGGAAAGGGAATGGCAGAGGGTGTCACAAGTTCCATTTTTAAACAAATTTATCAGTGGAACATAAATTGTGATATATTACTATGACTGGTATACAGATAAGACCATCAATATGAACAGAGTTTCAAATTCAAGACCATAGTTGCTATGTACCTGGGGGTTCCATAGTTGTTTTGCATCCACATTTAACTGTAGCTGATACAAGTTCACCTTGAGGAGAGGGAAAACTATTCCCACATCCTTCAATATTACTTAGTTTGAATTTATGTGGGCCAATTCTTTCCTGTTCTGAGCCTCTCACTCTCACGTTTTGATGTTGGGATGGTTTAGGGGCAGTAGACCATGTCTTGCTGGGTTGCAACTGGCTTGCAGCTAGACTTCCAGTGACAACAGAAACATATCTTGTTAAAGCCATTGCCGCCTTGCTTAAAACCTAGGTTGTTTTTTTTCCAATGGTAGAGCAGTTTTCTACTGGTTTAGGTCAAGGAAGCTTTGCCACAGCTTGCTATAATTTTACAAAGTCTCTAATATTTCAAAGGCTTACTAGCACTAAGGTTGTATTATTGAAATACAATTACACATTACTTTAAAAACCCATTTATTTATGTGACAGGCAGTTTACTTCAAGCGTTACTGCCCTGGTATTAAAAGCCCCCAGAATGTTCCAGTCCCCTTCAAAACAGTGGCGGGGTTGGCAGATTGTGGTTCAACCTGCTCAGATGCTGAGGAAAGTGTTTGTATGGATGATATTATTCAAAGAAAAGGGAATTAATTGCCACTGGGTTAGCATCATCATTACTGACATTGGGAGCTTTTTCCACACAAATTCAAATTACCAAGCTACCGGAATTGTTACTCTAAAAGAAAGCTAATTTGACCACTGGACCTTTTGTGCAGTCTGTGCTTATTCACCCAAAACAGACTGTACAGATACTGACAATACCAGTAGCTAGCTACCAATGTAGCTACGTGTTTTGCTTTTGATTTACACACATACAATTAGTTTGTTAGTTAATTTGTATTTCAGTTGTTTAGTTTAGACAGACTTATCTCAAAGTATTTTTACATTTTGCACATCATTGTTATGTATTAGCCTAAATTAAAACATGTAATTGTTTATGTGAGCTAAAAACTTTTGTGTGGTTCCTCATCCCCAGAATCATGATTTGGATTTGTTCAACAAATAAGTCTTGTGTTGTACTCACTGATGGCTGTCCCTAGTTGGAGAAACAATCACTAATCAGAGCCTTGTAGGACTGAGAATTACGTAGCTAGCTACGTCCATGAAAGATCTACTTACAGTAATAACTCTTAAATCTGCATTTTTCTTTAATAATTGTACTACGCCTAGTAACCACTACCATAGCTTGCGTATTGACTTCTGATTGGTTATGGAAAACAACCAAAAATCGGTTAACATTGGTAACACAAACGTGATATCATGAATAAAGTAAAATCTAGTCAATCTAGTATTCTCCAACCAAGACCTACATACATTTGGGCTAAATTATTGAAATTTCAGCCTCATAATGAGCAACAGAATTTGCAAGAAAAGTCTTACATACTGTAGCTTCATTTATGAATTTTTTTAAAGCCATGCAGATGCTTCATTAAGGCACTTATCCTCCTTAGTTTCTCCAACTTTTTTTTCATTTGATTAATCTTTGTGCTGTGTGTATTCCTTCCCTTGTCCCACCAGCCGTCACTCAGTACCACCTGATTGAGTCATCTGTCCAATCAGCTGCTATCTATAAAGGGTAAATTATAAGTCAATGTCCACCAGATTGTCTTTTATTTGTTGCCTTAATTTTCAAGCCTTTATTCTGTTCTGAAGACCATCTCCCTGCCTTTTAACTATCGCCTGCTTGCTTTAGACCTTTGGATTTGTTTTCCTGCTCTGACTCCCCCCTTTTCTCGACTGTTGCTGCCTTTTGACCTAGTTTTACCACAGCTGTTCTGTCTCCTGTGTCTGCTTTGTGGTTACACCTGCAGTTTTTAACATAAGTGTCATTATTCTTTTCTTATATATAAATCCATTTAGATGGCATCAAACAGCAGGAGACCTCACTTACAGTATGAATTCATATATTCATCAGAGTTAGCGACAGAGTCACTGTATAATTGGAGTATTTCTTCTATGTATGAATGTATTATGTTTAAAGTTGTGTGTATTATTGTTCTTGCAACTGTGATATTTTGGCATTTGATAGATGGGAAGCGTTAATTTGTGCCTTTGGATTGTGGAAGTAAAAGTAAATTTTCTGATAAAACAGTCTAACCCTTACAGGTTACTGGCACTTGGAACATTTCCAAGGGTTGGAATGAACTATGATGGATAAATTGATATGAAGCTGTACCGTTTTAATCAACTGTACAAAGGATGAGCACAGAAGTTCACACATTGGGTATAGCATGTGTGGAAATAAAACTAAATCAAAAATCCACAGCCATGCAAGTGGTTTTGTTAAGCTGTACTTAGGCACCACAATGGTTTGAGTGAAATGCTATATAAATGTCATGGCAATCCATCCAGTACGTGTTGAGATATTTCACTAAAAGCCAAAAATGTCAGCCTCATGGTGGCAGAAGAGGAAAAGTCAAAGGATAATCAAACTCAGTAGGATTCATCACCTGGGGACCATGAATGACTGTTCAAAATCCCATGGCAATTCATGAAACAGCTGCTGAGATATTTCAGATTGACCAACTGATATTGTCACACCGCTCTATTGCTAATAGTCACAACTCAAAGGTCCACTTACTAGCTTTTTTCAGAGCTTCGCTGTCAAATCAATCAGTCTGTGGACTCAGAACTGGATTAACCCACTATGTGGCCTTGGGCAAAGATGAGCTGTGGGCTCCTACTGACCACCCGTTCTCAGGCAGAGAAAGTGAAAGAGGACAGTTGCATAGTTTTTGCTTGTGTATTAGTGCTGTTGAATAATGTAAACAGTAAAGGACAGCATAACAACTTTCCTTGTAAAAGTAATAAAACTCTATAGCAACAGGAAAACGCAATAAAGCTGTTAACTAAGGTTATGGGTTAGGGTTTCCTTACCTTGCAGGTTGTAGCAGTGTAGTACCACTACTGCAGTTTATGGATATCATAGTACCTATATTTGCCATGCCAAACTGTTTTTGAGAAATCATGTTTTTTCATTTAAAGTCCAAATAATTAAAACTAACATAATATAAACATAAATATAGTATTGTAAAATTATCCTGGAGACTCCTGTGTTACTGCACTGACAAATGCACTGTGAATTACCTGCTCTTCCCACTTCACCACTATAATCAATAGGGTCTGTGCATTGTGGTCCTGTACAGGATCTGCATGAGCTGATTCAGTCTCCGTTCAAGTACTTTCTGAGGCATTTGCTGCATGGGTCAAGATGGTCATCTTTTCTCCAGTTTGCAAAATCTCTCCCCTGAGTTCTTCATCCGTGTTATTCCATGCCTGAGCAACTAAATGGCACACAGTTGATCTGCTGCAGGTTACAAAAAAACTTGATAAGTGGTTTCAGTTCAAATGTGACCTGCTGCATTTTAGCAGATGATAAAGGCCAGCAGAGGAGAGCGTGTGAGTGCTGTGTTCAGCCCTGCAGCCTCTTCACTCCCCCCTCCATGTTTCCTCCTGTGCAGGAGGGCCAGCAGTAATGACCTCCCTCCGCTCTACAGAGCACCTTCAGCCTGGCTGAGGCAATCTGTCGCTTGTTTGTGCCGGTGACATCTGCTCCCATGGGGACCTGGGATTATTTCTCCTCTCATTTCCAAGCTCCTGTTTGTGGATTTTATTTTATGTGGGAGTGTGATGAGTGAGAGAGTCAGTGAAAAGAGCACTTGCATACACGTTGTTGAAAATTACAAGAATATGTGACATAATTTTACAACAAATTTGAACGGTAAATATATGAACAGCATGTGAACAAATAAAAATAATGCATGCATTTAATTTCTTCTGAGATAGTGTTGGTAAACTGCATTTGCTCTTCACACTTTGGGCAGCAACATTGATTTGTGGCAGCATTTTAATGATTGTAAGGATCTTCGGTGATGGAGTAAAGTATGCAAGCTAGTGTAGGCAAACAACGTGAGTGTGACATACTGCCTCAGCACGCATCAAACAAACTGCACTACAAACACTGTCTGAAACCTCCTCCTGTCACGCTTTTCCAACTTTAGCACTGAGGGGGCTGCGTCCAGCAATTTTTGTAACTTTTCATGGCTCTGAGATTCCAGCAGGAGGAGTAATTGTCACTCCCCAATCTCTGCTGCACTGAGTTTGGAGGAAGTGACAAGCCAAACAACTATTCTTTATTCACATTAGAGTTATACACATTTATTAGTGAGTTGCTTGTCTAAAACATCTCAGCGCTTAATTGTTAAGCGGCTAATTAATATTTATATACATCCGGCTTGGAATTGCCTCACTTAATGTTACATATTTCTGATGGTAGCCAGCTTAAAGTAAACGTCCACTTATTTATTTATTTACTCCTTCTTATCTCATCTACCAAGTTGAAGTGGTAGCAGGCCGAGCAAAGCCCAGATAACCTTCTCCATATGTACAGGCAAACTGATAAAACATTTTTAAAAATCACAAATTTCCATTTTAGTATAGCATTCTTATCACATTCATTTATTTTGAAGCCAACTAAAAATCATTTTTGTCCACTAAAACAAAAAGACCCACTAGGAGCTAACAAGTGCATCTCTTTTGCCACCTCTCACTTGTAGCTGTGGGCAACACTCACAAGCTAGTGAGTAGCTTCCTTGTTAGCAAACATTGTGTAAATAAACAGGAACATAAAGAGAGAGATCCACTACAATAATAATGCTTTCCCACACCATTCAGTAGGCCTTCACCATTAGCAGACAGTCTGCATGTCTGCAGTCTTGTACTGCAGCCATCCCTCTACTTCCACTAAAAAAATTGCTTCAGGCTTTCAGTTGAATGGATTTGGGTTATGTATGCTAACATGCTTATAGTGACAATGGGTTATGTTTACCATGTTCAACCTCTTAGTTTAGCATATTATCTAACTAACTGCTAATTAGCACTAAACTCAAAGTGCAGCTGAGGATGATTTCTTACAATTCATCCTATCCAGACCATAAATGGTTGTACCAAATTTCATGGCAATCCATCCAATAGTTGTGGAGTCATTCACTCAGATCCCAAACTGTTAAACCTGTTGACAGAGCATGGAAGTACTAGAGGAAAAGTCAGAGTAGTACTGAAGTCAGGAAGATTAATTCTCCAGGAACCATGAATGTCTGTGCAATCTTTCACGGGTATCCATCTAATAGTTGGCAAATTATTTTAGTCTGGACCAAAGTGGTGCACCGACCATCATCCATAGAGCCATGCCACGAGTGTGTATAGAGCAGTATTTAGGGTTGTCGACAGAGCTCATGAGGAAGTCTGTGTCACACACATCTGTGTCTGTCTCCTTCAAAATTAGGACTAATGGCAAACATGAACTCAATAGCTCCATTTATTAAAACTGCATAAATCGAACTGGGTGCGTTTGACAGGGGTCACCCAGGATCTCAATACATTGGCATTTTTAAAAACACTAATTAAAACAGAAAACAATGATATTCAATCATTAGAAAGAAATTAATTAAGAAGATCATGAAAAATTAGAATGATATATGAAAGTGCCTGTGCGATATGACAAAAAGTATACCTCTGGGGTCTGTGGGTACCGCAGTCAGTAGGATGAGGTTAAAACATTATAAAGTATAGCCAGAAAGTACATGAAAAGTCTATTACTGCTGGCTTCTAGATTTGTTCTTCTTGCACGTGTGTAATGGACCTGTGAATGAACATAGCGATAATATCTACAGCACAGTTTCATGTGTGCAGTAGAATTGCTTGTGACTATAATGGAGTTTATTTGTATCCTAAGAGTATCAGGTTTGCAGCTAATACTACACTCTACTTAGAAAACATATATATGGAAATGTCTCATGATGATGACACAAGCAAGCCCCAGCCCCACACCGGTGGTGACAATAAACGCCTCCCAAACCAGATTATAAACACAGATATATAAACACCACACACTAAAGGAAATAAACAGTGAGTTACAATGACCCTGGGCTGTGAAATGCAATTTGTTGAGTGGTGGGAAGATACTGTAGATAGTGAATAGTGTGCGTATGGGTGTGTGTTATGTATTCATTGCACGACTACACAGCAGTGCTTTGGACCTAATCACAACTTACTCTCGGTCAGCACTCTCAACAATCTGACTGCTCCCTGCACAGCAGATTCAAGCCATCGACTTACCGTGGATCAAAACCAATTACGTCTGATCACCAACACAAATGGAGATAGAAGGGAGAGAGAGAGAGGAAGGGGCTAGAGAGGGAAGAAAAGAGCATGTTAAGGGTTCGTTTTAGATTATGGCACTAACCACCAACATAGTATTAAAATCGATGGGGGGTAAATCATGACCTCCAGTCAGTAATTATCTTTATCAAAAGCAACCACCAAAATAAAAACCAATTATAGTTAAAGCAATAGCATCAATCCGATGCTCTAGTTAATACTGACTCATCCTGAGGATCATGAGGATCAGGTCAGATAGTCAGCCATCAGGGTCCTCATTCCCCATTACTCCTGAACTCTTCTTGTAAGACATTTTCTGTGGAAATCAAAAAAAGGCATAAGTGAAAACAGCACGGGTAACGTTGTGTTTGTAAACATAAAAGGGCAAATAGTCAGTGGAGATTTTAATATGCGTAACAACATTTCCATACAGTTACTGCTGTGAAATGAGGTGGTTGCTGAAGTTCAAGTGTTATTGTGTTCAGTGTGTGATTCCCTAGGTGTCAGGGCTGTGGATGTATGCTAAAATAAACACCAACAAATGATTTGTGGTATAATTTTTGAGATATTTGTCTATGACATTACTGCCTCCACCTTACAGTAATACAATGAACGTGAATGAAATAAATGAATGAAAGTGGTATTTGAATTGTGGAGCCTACACAATTTTTTGTAATGTGAGTGAAGTGACCCTTGAAGTTATGGTCCTGTCTCTAACAAGCACTTTTCTCACTTGTCTGCGCACTCATTCACTGTCACCCTTGTGCTCTGAATCCCACATTTGTTTCCTTTTTTCCAGTCGATATTTCTATTTTTAGAAGAAGCTGCTGATTGACTACCATCCAGGGACCAAGCTAAGCTCAACATGCACATGATTAACTAGTTAACAGAGAAATCACAAAAATCATTTTGTGGTCATAAAAATGTTTCCAGATTTTGAATACTGACAATTCATTCACCTCATAAATCATGGTTTTATAATTAAAAGTATCAATATCGGCAATACTGGCCCTGTATTTACTTGGTATTGGATCGATACCAAATTTTGTAGTGTCGCACACCACTATCACTCGTGTCACACAGATGCACTTTTTATGCACCAAAACTACTCGGTTAGGGTTTAGGAAAAGATTTGGGTTTGTGTTACAATAAGTATGTAATGTATATAACATAAAACTTTAAATAAAGCAATGCTGATTTGACATGAGACATGAACCCCAGCCTCCTGGGTGAAAGACCTGTACGTGATTGTGTGACTGCGCACAGGATAACACCCAAAAGCAGAAAACACACCAGAGAACAGGATATTATGCAAATAAAATCCTTTACTTTCAGGTTCGAGGTCATACACAGACAAGACAGTCAATAGGGCAAAAGTACAAACAGGAAGTAGCCAAGAGCAAATCCAAAAAACAGGCAAAAGGTTCGAACCATGCAAGGCATGCAACCAAATCCAAAAGGGCAAAGGCAGAGGAAACAAGCAAGGGTCCAAATATACGAGAGTACAACATGAGACATGGAAGCGCTGAAGAGCTTGACACACAAGGAACTAGACAATATGGCAACTGAAGAAGGGAAATATTATAAATCCCAACAGGTAAGAGAAAACAGACAGGTGATTGGTGGACAAGAGAAAACTGCCAGGAAAAGAAACTAAGACCGCAAGTAAATTGGGCAAAATAAAACAGGAAATGCTTAAGAGTCCACTGGTTCATGACAGTTTGATCCATTCATCCATCCATCCATTCGTCCCAGCCTCTTCCTTACGTGGACTTTGTTGCTCTTGATATTGACACCTGAACTCCCTCTGAAAAACATGGTGATGACAGGCACCTAATCCTACTAGTAAGGTTAGTAGGCCCCTACTAGCCCATGTATTTGGGACAGATGTGTGATGATAACGCCTGTTCTACAGCCTGATAACAGTCAAATGGGTGGGATAAAAACAGCATAAGTACATTAAAAAATCCGCTTGTAGACCTGTTTCTGTTGTTTGCTAGCACACGTAAGTGACAAGGAGGCACCTTCACACAATACCAAGTCAATGGAGAATTATGAATTGTTTTCCCCTCCGTTGTGGGCGGGACTTAAATGTGCTCTGGCTCTGTACGTATAGTAAGAATGTGTCAGTGTTGCAGCTTGTTCTGCTTCCCCCAGTGGCCAAAACATCCGTTAATACAGCTTTAACCCAAAACACTAGAAGCACGAATTTAGGACCCATTTTAGAGGAAGGCACAAAAAGAATAAATTGGTTTGAGACAAAATAAAAGAAACAATAGTATGTTTAGCTACGGAAAAAGTAAGTGTATAAAAGTATGAGTCAAAAAGACACTTTAGTCAGGCAGGGCCATGAGAGTGAGTTTCTGCTCTGCTGAGTTCATGCTGTGCTACTTGTTTTCGATTTAACTGTTCTGATGACACAAGATTTTCAAGAATTTGTTTTGGAGCTGGAGGAGTAATAGAGCGGAGTAATGAGTGTTTTTACACCTCGACCCATAGCCTTATCAGCAATCCGTGCCTGTTCCTTGTTAGTGTGAGACATGTTGTTCTCCAGGGTTATGTCGGGAGAAACAACTTGTCTCTGTCTTCGTACACAAACAAGGTGAACACACAGGGGTTCGACTAATATGGCAGATTTGAATTGGAAAAAATTGAATTTAAAAAAAGAAAAATCTCAAACATGCTCCCTCTTTCAGATGCCTCTTTTCTGCTCTCTTGCTTCAAAGCTCTGTGCACAGTTACTGCACTGTGTGCTCATTTCACATCTCTATACAAGCAACATTTATGGAATTAAATAAACGCTGTGGCCTGTCCTCTACTATACAATATGACACCACTACGGTTTCCATTCTATAATCTCTCTGCAATCTTAATGGAAACAAGGGTATGCCACACAGTAACTGTGTTCCTGTCTTTTAACTTAAACTGAATCTGACTTTTTGAAAGACAGCTAGCCCTCATTTGCTAATAGGGCTTCTTTTACTTTATTCTTTTGTTTTCTATGAATGTTTAAATGACTAAATAACATTCTCAAAAGGCTCCACTTGTCTCTGTCTCTGCAAGGATACTATCATTACTGCCTGCTTCAAAGGGGGCCTGAATGAATCAAGGTTGGATATTATGGAAGGCTGACAATATTAAACCAAATGATTCAGTCAAATAGACATAAAAACCTTTCCACATCTGTTCAGTTAGTATCAAAATTACTCCAATTAGAGGATACCAGTCAGTGTGTATCCTAAAATGCCATTTTAATAAAATCACTGCAATGAGTTAATTTGCTTTGGAGAGCAAAGTTAATCACTGACCTATAGCAAGCCTTCTCCACAGTGCAGACTTTTGTGGGAAGAAAGCTACTAAGAGAGCTGGAAACGAGAGCTTGCTGCAAATTTGCCCCAGTGGCTACTCATGGTGTTGCTGCCCAAAAAGCATTTTCACCATAGACCACCATGGTACCACTTATAAAAGAGATAAATGGTAAAATGGTTGACAGGACATCTTGAATGGCAACTATTTTTGAGTCCAGTATCAATTTTCTATCATACATACGTGGGAAGCTATTGTAGCGTTTTAGCTGTACTGACCCTGACGTTCAACAAACCCAGTTCGAGCCTACCCAGAGACCTTTGCAGTTCATGCTTGCCATCATAACCCATAAACCACAAGGGCACCACATGCCAACTGGTAAAATTTCATAAAATATGAGTTTTTGTTTTAATGTTGATAGTAGTAATGCATTTTTTCAGAAAAAATTACTTAAAATCTTTGTCTAAATGTTTTCAATATTATATTGTCAGTCCTGGACTGCCGTTTAAAAATAACTAAAAACTAGCGCATATTATACAAGCAGTTTGACTCAAAAACAGCTAAATCCATGTGAGCTTAAAATTCGAATCTACTGTTTTCCTTCACACCATCTCTTCCTCAGGCAGCTGTCTGTCTCCACTGCTTCTGTGGAAATGAAACATTCTCTACATTCCTGACACTCGGCCGCCTCCACTGAGGTCACTGCCTAAGCCCCTGAGCTCATTCACAACAACTCTCTGCAACAGCATCATCATCGTCACTGTTTCCCCAGCCAGACAACCAGAAGTAGCACAGATGAGTCAACAGCGCACTCATGCAGTACATCTGGCGATATATGTGAGCTGTATAAGACATCAACGCAGGGTTTAACTGTGCTGTGATGTGTTTTTTGGAACAATCAACAAATTTCAGTAGGCTGAAACAATACTTCATTCATTAGTCAGTACCTCTCCACTGAGCTGAGGTGTATGACAAAAAAAACATGCTTGGTCCTGATTAGACTGGAGCGCACTTAATGATTTCCCCCTATGTCCTCGCAATCAGTGTAGGATCAGGATGAAACAGCCCAACTCTCCCCTGACAACTCCCACATCAGTAAATTGCAACTAAAATCTTCACATCACTCTTTGACTCGTGACATATGCTATATTTATGTGCTGTGTGACATATTTTGACCAAAAAAAGAACAATCACATGTAAGGTGCTCCTCAGTGGAATGCAATAATAATCTTTTCATAGAAATGTATATTTGTTTTGCTTCTCTCATCACAGTGCTACACAAACAATATTTATGTTGACTAGGATCTTGTAATAAAAGACAAACTACTTCTTTGTCACAGTTTTGCCTTACTGAATCCATTTGTGGGTTGTACATGGAATTTGATGTTGCACTTGTTCTAATAAATAATGGAGCAGCCCATGTCCCACACTGCAGCAGTACATTTATGCCCAGCACAGAGTTAAATAAAGCATTTAATAAATCCCAAAAATTAAATATGAAACATATCAAAAATCTACATTAAAATATGTGGTAGTGTATTGTTAAGATATCTACAGCTACAGAAATATGTTTTTTTAATGTAAATATTGACATTGACATTTGTTCTAATAAATATTAGTCTCAGACTGCAGCAAGACGTTTCTACAATAAACATATCTGAAATCTATCATTTGTTTATATTTATACACAAACAGATATGAAATAATTCAATGTAAAATTTGGCATTTACATTTTATTAGATGCAGATCTTCTCTACACAAACATGCGCAATAAATATGTGGTAGTCTGTGGCGCAAACAGACTACATCCGCACACTTTCCGACGTGCAGCCAATCATAATGTGGGAATGTGTTACATCATAAACACAGGACCCCGAGCAGATCTGCCAGGCCGAGCTCATCCTACATCGATATTTGGAACCTTAAGTAAGACATCGCCCTATTTTAAAAAAGGAAAACAGAAACAGGTCAAAATAAACTTTAAAACACAAAATATTAGAAATACAGGGCTGATCCAAATAAAGTGTGGTAAATAATGAATTGTAAATTCACAATAATACAGTATATGTTCTGCTTTCACTAATTAATATATTACACAAACACAATTCAGTATTGTGAATATAGTAAACATAAGATTTGACATCTCACATGACAAAACTGTTGCATATGTTAATATCAGAAGGTTATTTTTTAAACAAGTAAAAAGCAGCAGTGAGAGTGGATACTGTGTAAATGTTTCCACCCCAAATGATGTTCTATTACTGTGTTGCCATAGAAGCCTGATTAAATGTGTAATTGCTAATGGGCTCATTAGTGAGGGGGAGAGATGTGAGAGGGGAAAGGGAAATTTCCAATGTTGTGATGCAGCTTCTTTTCATGTTACCTGCTACATCGACAGAGTCAGATGCTCGGGTTCATCAGTGTAGCCTTTGGTTGGTTTGGAGAGGAATGGGATTTAAGATGGTGTGTGCATATCAGCAGGCAGAAGATGATTGTGGTATTTAATGTTCACCAATTACTGTACATTTTGAATTCAAAATGAACAGAGAAAAAATTAGATTTCGGTTCACTTTTCAAAATCTGCAATTTTTGTTCTTGGAAATTTGGCAATTGTTTTTAAGGTTTGTTCTTGTCAATGTGATAAAAAAAAACAGGAGCAGCAGTCTCAAGCCTAAGCATCACTTGTTCCCTTCTCACCAGAGAAAAAAGCACTTTTGAAAACACATTTCTGAGCACCGGGGGATCGAGGAGCAAACAAAGGACACTGTGTGAAGTGCTGTGGACAAACGTGTGGACCTGTGCTCACGAGTGTATTGACTGTGGGCCAAAGGAATGAGAAGAAAGAAGGTGTGCATAAAAATGCCTTCCAAGAAGGATTTCGTGGACTGAGCTTGTTGTGTTGACATATACTTTGTTTCGTAGAACTTATAGCCTTTATAATAATAGGCTACTTCTGGGAACAAGGGGCTATTAGTATCTTAATTCCTTTGAATATCCTATTATCTTCAAGTAATCTCAACATTTTCAACCAGACCTATACTGTTAAATTAAAAACAGATTAATTTGGTTGCGTTGGTATTTAGCCCAAACAGTTTGCAGCATGACATTTAATTTCCTTTGTAGTCAACATTAGGTGTTAGATTGCTGTGGATGTTGAAAACATAATGGAGTTTGAGTGCAAACAGTTGGTAGCCATGATTGAGAAGGGTCAGTGGTTAATGTCTTGCCATTTTCGATAACAAGAAGAAAGGGAGCGTGAATCAAACTGCATAGAAGATGCACAGGACCAGAAGAAAACATTCATTTAAAGGTTAGCTACCCAGGTGTTTGATTCTCTGCCTTCATCACCTTTCTAATTGGTTTGATTTCAGCACACTTCATCTGGAGTGAGCACCTTTTGCTGAACTGTTCCCACAATGGTTGCTGAACTTTCTAAAAAATTCTTTATCCCCTTTTCCTTCAGAAGAATCAGTTTTGTTTCCTTGGACATAGCTATATCCACTTTGACCAAGCTTTTTTTTTTTTTTTGGGGGGGGGGCATTTGTTTGGTTTGGTTTTGGGGCATAAGTCCACAACAAGCTAAAATCATAGATTTTTGACATTTGGAGTTTTGTTTCTGGCCACGTGATGAATGTAAGTATAATATTTGCTCAGCTTTTAGCTCTGTTTTGGTCTCCACCAACTCCTGAGGGAAATGTTTGGCTCTTTGAACAAGTCTTCCAAATTGATATGTCGTTTGTAACAACAGAGACACATTTTTTGGCAGGATTTGTCTAGTTCTAAAAACAGTCAGAGAAACCCCTTCCCCTTTAATTGTGTTCCCACTGCAAGAACTGGGAACCATCATAGTTCACAAATGGGCCGACAGTAAAGTCCAGGCTTTATTAAATGCAGCAGGGGAAATACAATGCGATTTGAGTCATCAAAGCGAAATATAAAAATATTGTGTGTGACTATGTGAGTGATGTAATTAACCATATAATTCCAATCTTACAAATTGACATTTTTCAGGACTATTTTGACCAACTCTGTTACGACTTGACTTTGAAGAGAAAGTTCAAAATGGAATTGTAATAAACACAAAATAAATGTTTCTTAAAGCAATTTGGGAAATAGGCTCATTAGTAACTCTCACTATCTAGATGTGAAGAAATACACCAAATATGAATCTATCATATGGAGAGGCAGCTAAGCTTGTAGACTTAGCTAATGTAAAGCCTGACAAATTAAGCTTATTGCTGATATGCCAAATTATGCACATTTTGAATAAACTGATGGCTCAGCTTGTACTCACTGCAGATGAGGATCCACACAGCTCTTTTGCTGCTGCACATAAAGAGCAGAAGCTGCTTTTTGTCTCATCTCACTGTTCTCACAAAGCAGTCCTGTCCTCAGTTAATTAGCTAAAAATGTAACATTAAAAGACAAATTAAATTGATTCTTAAATTGTTATCATGTTGGGACAGAGATAGTTGATAAGCATGTCTATAGGGGTCAGGAAAGGCACACCCCCTCTTCATGCTTTATGATAAAAAAGTCAGCAACTGCATTTCCATCCACCTGTTTGTATGCGCATTTTCAATTTGTGCATAAAAAAAACTTTTCACATTAGGCTAAGATGGAAAAGGTGGTGTATCAATAAAAGTAAAATGTGCAATGGAAACAGACTTGGAGAACAAATCATGAGGTACATGAAGCATGTGTTTTAAATGCCACTCAAGCTTCCGCTCCACTGATGAGACTAAAAATAGCAGCACACAAAAACATCAGATCTGTGTGGAACCATGAGGAGACTTCCTCTAAGAAACAAACAGAAATGTCATATTTCCATCTTCTTCTGCAATGGTTTAAGGACACCCAACTCGGGAATTAGCACCACCAGCTGTTTATTTCAATGAACCAACTCCTAATATCTGCATAACAGTTTAATAAACCTACACTAACTCCAATTTACTTTTGCCAATTATCCAAAGAAGATTCATTAGAATGAGAAGTTGCCAAAAAATGTAACACAAAAATATTCCATTTTAAAATACTTACTTAAACATTGTCTGGTCAAAGGGTGACAAGCTATTGTATATATTATACATGCATTGTAGACATGCATGTAGAATACTGACATTCAATCAAGTTAGGATGTATTTATTTTTTAAATTGCTTAACATTTGTTCAAAATGAAGGGTATAGGTTTGTGGACTGGGAAATACATTTGTAAACACCATAAATTACTCACAAATCATAATACAAATTTGTATATTTTGTCATTTGTCACCAGTAGTGACACAAATTACCACCAGCAGCCGGTTAGCTTACAACGCAAAAACTGGAAACAGGTAGAAACAGCAAACCACAACTTAAAATTACTTACTTACTTACATTTTTGTTTACAAAACAAGATATAAGGTGTTAATTAGTTTAGAGGTATTTGTAGGACTATTTTGTTACCTTCAGACAGAACAAGGCTAACTGCTTCACCCTGTTTCCAGTCTTTGTGCTAAGCTAAGCTCAGCTAGCAGGCTCCTGGCGGTAGGTTTATATTTACTGTACAGACATGAGTGGTATCTATTCTCTCATGTAACTCTCAGCAAGACAGCAAATAAGTATACTTGTTTTTGATTCATTTAACCTATTTTCATTTTAATTTGAACTTTAACTTAATTAAAATAATCTGTTGTTCTTTTTCAGAAAACTCCACCGCCATATGGGGAATTGTGAAATTTACATTTCCAGTTTGTTTGGAATAGATAGCTAATAGCTAGCATGGCTGATAGACACAGATAAAAGCAGTAATTATAGTAATTCAAACTTTAATGTCAGACAATTCCAGAAAACTAATTCACAGTACTGCCCACACATTGATTGACAGTTGTGTAAGTGGGCAGTGCAAAAACTCAACAGCGATGAGGCTTAGCACCAAATATGGAAGCCAAAAATATTTTGGTATTACTACTCTAAATGGTTTAACAGGAAAAACTTAATATATACAGTAGGTTTCAGGAGGGGGCTTCTTGGGATTCAGGCCACACGTCCATCAGCTAAGTTGTGATGACTCATGCTGTTACACCATGCCTACGCATCTATCCCTCTGCTGCACACCAGCTTTATCTGTTTCTGTCTTTCCCTTTCCATCCCTCACTGCTGTTGTCACACACACACACACACACACAAACACACACACATGTTTTTGGACAAACTCTCCTCCCCTTTATTCTGTAAGGCAAAAAGCTAGAACACAACATTCTTTACTGCCACCAATCCGTGCCCTCATTTTAAACATATCTCTTGCCTAATTCACTGTTACGTAACACACAATTATACAACCAATTCAGCGCGCTCCTCAAAGACTAGCCTCACAAGGGTCCTCCAATTGCAGCGGCAAGCAGGGAACTGGTGATAGGGGGTTAAGGAGGAAATGTGTAAGTCATTTTAATAAAGAGATGGAATACAGTTAAGACCCATGATGGACTAATGATAGGAAATGAATAACGGGGCAGGGAAGGAGCCGGTGTGAAATTGTCAATTAGGATTTTCTTCCTGCGGTGACTAGAGGGAATTCAATAAGCCAGAGGCAGTAGCAGATCACTTCAATATGAAGATCATAGAGGCCCTGTTCTCCCTCTCTGTTTGAGCTGAAGCTCTACAAGCTAATGGCAAACTGCAGATTATAAGATCAGCTTTAATAAAGGCAGTGAAGTGGTCATGGATGAGGGTTTTTTTATTATACACTTAACTTTATCCATCTCTGCAGTTTGACTGATGACATATTTATGATGATGTTTTTGTGTATTTGCAGATCCCATCCAAATGGATTTGAATGGCACTTTTTGATCATATTTTTGATCCTATATGATACGTAGTATAAGGTTATCCACTTTCTAATTATAGTTATCTTACTTTTATATTATATTATATTATAAATTATATCATAAATATCCTTTTAGAATCTATCACTTTTAGAAATCTGCAGCAGACTGATTTACACGTGGGGTCCTGAAAACTGATGTAGTTTGTTGGCATAAAGCATTATCACAATTTTAAGGCTATGCCTTGTTCTCATTATTTATCATGATAACAATAAACTGGGAAGAAGCATTGATTACTTTTTGATTATCACAATCTTTGCCTAACCTTAATGCAGCTATAATGTATATTTTTGTAATAACAATGTATCCAGTGACAAAGTGAACACAATGCGAAAGTGGTCGCTTCTTTAGCGATCAACCTACAGAGAATTATGACCCCAATCTGCAGCTCCCCTCAGCCTTATGGAGCTTTATAGTGAGCTTCAGCTCATTGTTTATCTGTCCTGGCCATATATTGTTCACAAGTGTTGTCTCAGGTTACAGTGAAAAGGGTCTAAAAACCCACTGTACACTTCCTGCTCCAAACAGAGAATAATATGTCTATGTTGTGTTCACAACTTGTTTCCACTGCCCACAAGTAGTCCAAAAAAACCTGTTGATCGTTAGCAAGCTTGTTAGCTTAGAAATGGTGCAAAATGGTGAACAAAATGCCAGGGGAAAGTAAACAGAACAGCAGAGAGAAAATAGGTAGTTAACGTTTAGCTCGCCAGCTACAGCAGATCACTAACAAGCCCTGCGAGCAGTCACGTGGGAGAGCAAAGGCCACTTTTTGGTGAGACCGCCGTGAATTGTTACAGTCATAGTGATTGGTTTGAGACTTTTGGATTTTTGGGGCATGTTGTCTTGTCAGTAGGGTAGGGGTGCCAGATAAAAAAAAGTTCACCATCATCCAATATATAAATAAAACCCTCAGCAGCTTCACTCCAAAATTATTGGTATTGGCTTTGACCTTCAAAAACGCAGATCAAATGAATACACCTCTTCCATATTATTTATTGCTGCTTGTAAGCAACCTAACCAGTCCTGAAACATGGTCTGCTCCACTCCATCTTGAATTGCTCCATCACTGTTTTCATGCTGATGGCCATGAGCTTCCCACTGCTCACCCACAACAGAGCCTAACATTCCTGGGAACATGTGATTTTCCTCTATGCTTCCTTTCCCTGCCCCCCACCTCCCCATCCTCCGTGAACACGCAGACACGTGACCACAGAGCTGTTACTCCTGGAAAACAGCCCAGCCAGGCAGCTAGGAGGCCTGCAGCTGCAGAGAGAGCAACTCAGAATGTGCTAAATGGTTTCTGATATCACAGGCAGTAATACTCCCACAATGATTTGTTTTGCAACTGCTATATACATATTACTACTATTTCTGCTATTGGTTCTGCACTGGTTCATCCATAACCCCCCCCACACACACACGGAGACTACACGTTATATTAACGTTGTTTAAATGCTTCATTGCACAGCTCTTCTTCTTTTATTATTATTGTATATTGTATATTGTCTATTTTGCTTTTATTTAATCTGTTTTATTTTTCTGTATATGTATATATTGTTCTTGTTGGCACCCACGCACCAAAACAAGTTC
>JAVQJL010025234.1:0-38156 GCA_036024295.1 Nannoperca obscura | reverse complement strand
TCTCCCACTCTGCCAGATTGTTAAGTCAACTTAGATGGTACAACTCTCCTCGGTAGTTAAATCCTTGTGTTATTTGTCAAACTATTCTAAACCGTTTGTCTTGTGCTTCAGGTCAACTATCCACCCTCCTGCCTGCCACAGCTCTGCTCAATCTGCTGCTTACCTGGCTCATATCTCCATACAGCATGCCTTCTTCTCCCACACCGCCTTCCCACAACCAACCAATTCTCCATTAAAACCTTCCCGTCCCACTGTCCCACACCACAGAGAGTGGATATATATGGTATGTGTTGAGGGGGTGTGGCGTACAAGGTGATGTCACAGGTTTTGCACATATGTAGAGGACAGAATTGCTTAATTTTCTTTGGAACAAGCCATTGCAATGAATACTTCAGACAGGCACTAGTATAATAAAAAACATAGCTCAACTCTTTAATATAAAGAGATCTGATTTCAACCACATCATCCTGCTGGAACCATGCCTCTCAGAATCAGAGAAGAGCTTTCAGGTTGTCACATTCTTGAGACTGAAGGAGGTAATTCAGTAGAGACATGGGTCGCTGTTACAAGGGTGGTATGTGCATCAAGTGCCTCTCGACAGTCCGTCTGACTTGTCTTTGACCTTCAGCACACTCGTTTTGCTAAAGCTTTGTTACCATGGTCACGCGGCAACGAGGCCACAGGTGTCTGCTTGATGAGGTTGGCGGCTCCAGGGTTCGTGTCACCCACCTGGTCAACACTGGTTATATATCGTTTCTGACCACAAGGAGCAACGTATCCTGTTCATGAAACCTTTACAGAGCTCCACACTGAGCTGGCTAACACACTAGAAAGCTCATTAACATTAATAGAGAGAAGTGGACGATATACAA
Source organism: Nannoperca obscura (assembly GCA_036024295.1). NCBI lineage: Eukaryota > Metazoa > Chordata > Actinopteri > Centrarchiformes > Percichthyidae > Nannoperca > Nannoperca obscura. Next base: position 37,284 of record JAVQJL010025234.1, on the reverse strand, counting down.
GACAATCCTCAGGGGAAAGAGATCAACTGAAGAGCCGAAAACAAGCACTTTCTGACAGTTCCTTAACACTTAATCTCTCGAGCTCTGATGCAGAAAACTGATTACACCCATGCATATATCTACATAAGAAGCCAGAATCTTGATACAGCCACTTTACTCTGGCAGACAGGATCTGGTGCGGCACAGTTGCTCAGTCACCACTGCATAAAGGCACCTCAGAAATGTCAACAGCTGAAGGAAAAAAGCTTAAATGACACGTTGCAGTAAAGCTCGAGGAGGTTGTAGACATCAGACTGTTGTCCTTAGTAACCAAAGGTCAAAGCTCTTCTTGACAGCTGTGCACCATATTGATTCACAGATTCATTGTCTGCTTTGCCGTCTAGAGTTTGTGTTTACGCAGCGCTCACATTTAGGGGGAATAAAAAGGAGTTTACAGATGAATGATACAACAGAAATAATATAACAAACCTGAGCTGAGTAGAAATCAAGCAGAGATGAAATTATTAGTTATTCATCTGCACATATTTTGATAATTAACATTTTTAACATTCTCTGGACTTCAATGTGAGGGTTTGCTGCTTTATCCTTTTTATATCATTGTAAATTGAATATCTTGGGTTTTCTGGACTGACTCACAAAAAGGCTTTTTGAAGACTAGGAAATTTTATGGCTACTTTTCACAATTTGCATTTTGGACTGAACGCTTAGAATGGAGAAAATAGTTTAATAAAACGTTAGTTGAAACCTTATAATAAAGCATCATTGTTTTGAAAGCATAATTTCCAACAATATGAAAATTAAAGACTTAATACAAAAATGATCTACACACATTATTTGGATCTACGAACACATTGTGTAATCTGTAGTGAATGGGGCAAATTAAGAGCTAAATGTGATATCCCTCTGCAGGAGTACAATGATCCTGTTATCAAAACCTGGTCAACTGAAATCCCTCCATTCATTTTTCCCCCCTGGGTTCATTAATACAGGACGGAAGGGGACATTCTGTGGAGCAGTAGGTGCCAATCTGTCGCTCTTTGGAGATCAGCCAGCCTGAGCTCATGTTAAGCTGCTGCTGCTCCTGTAGCCTCTTACATCTATCTGATAGGTGGAATGATTCCTTTCTCCTCAGTAAATGCAGTCACTAATGTTCGCTGGATATTCTATAGCTTGCTTTGCATGTAAGTAGCAATATATATGTAAATGTGCAAAATCTGCATATACATGTTTTGGCATTACATTTATAAGATTTTAAAGTGCACGGACTACTGAACAGATAAAATCACTCATAAATACATAAGCAAACATAACAATAAAATAAATAATGGGTGCAAGTGTGGTACGCAAATGATCCACTAACTAGATCTGTATATAACTGTTGATTTTTAATACAGAGGGATTGCTAATAAATTCAGTCCACATCTCCACAATATTACAGTTTCCATAGAACGGCAACCTAAAAGTTCTTTTAACCACTGGCTTATTTTTTTTTAAGGAATTTCCAAAACATAGCAATTGCATGTTTGGCCTTTAATGAAGTGAAATACATGGTCTTTCTTTTCAATAGTGCATACCTTTCACTTTAGTCCCAAAATACCCCCTATTACAGTTTAAAGCATCCGGGATAATCAACAGATAAAATATGAGAACAAAGGATTGGGTATTTGGCTTTTCAACCTTGCAAATAATTTGGAATAGTGGCATGTAGTGCAGCATATGCAGTCATTCTACACACAGAAATCTCTGTTACACTTGATTTCCAATTATTCTATGTCCAAAACTAGGTTTGGCTGGCCGACCAACCCATAAAATGATTCAAATCTAACTAATGAAATGAGCGAGGAAGTTTACGCTCATTCTGATCAACAATTACCATGTGAATTACCAGGTGGATTAACAAAAGTATACTGATCCCTTCTCTTTGCATGTGTTATCTAAAAGTCGCAGTTGTGAGACAAAGCCTATTATTTGACTTTACTAGAGTTGCCTAGTGCGGGTGGGTTTATCTGCAGTTTCGGATTGAAAAGTATTCTGTTTACACTGCATTAAGACTGGTTGTCACTCCTCGTGCCTTAGAGCTCGAAGCGTGTTTGCTGATCTGATGATCTCTAATTAGATTTCGCCACCACTGTGGAAAATAAGCCATCAATTAGAGTGCTGTGATTAGGAGGAGCGATTTGATTCCTGTCAAGCACCTGCTGCTTTCAGACTTGTCGAGTTACTGGAACGTTCCACATCTGACTGAAGGGAGGAACAGGGCTGCTTCTTTGCTGTAAAAAGGGTGTGTTTTGGGGGTCTTTTTACCTTTCAGTTCAAATTGAAAAAGGTGTATGAAGTTAGAATATCTATTCCTTAGTGAGTGCTTTTAACTGATGGCTAGCATTATTCTCCTGATGCTAGAAGAACAGAACAAGAGCAGGTTGACAACAGTGACTTCTCCAGTCTACAGAGGCCAATTTGGATCAGTCAACCCATCACCGATCCATCACAAGCTTCTCAGTGCGTCAGTAGCCCTGACAGACTAGTGGCTTTGTGACAGCTACAGTATGGATAAATCAAACAGATTATACTGTATAGACGTAGGATGCTTTCACGCCTAACCTGTTTGGTTCCATCCCATCAAACTGGAATTCAATGGATTTGTGTGAAGGCTGATGCAGATTTAACAACCAGACCGAGACCACGTGCAAGCGAACTCTGGTGTGGTTCATTTGTGGACCAGCCACAGGTCAGCTTAACTACCACTAAATCCACCTGCTGACCGTGAACTGTTAAGAAAGCGACATCTGATCTGTACAGTATAGGTGACAAATAGCTTTTCTTTATATTTTTATTTTGTAACGATGGTAACATGTACGTGTGTCACCACAGGAGCCACTGTCAAAAAATGAAAAGGAGTCAAAGCAGAGGTGTGTTGAGCTTGGGCACTAATCTGTACTTTATCAGTTCACCAATAAAAATAGTGAGTGAGTGAAACGTAGCAACCACACACACACATTACTGCAGTACAAGATGCTTCTTTTTGTCCCTTTTCTGTCTGTCTGTCACTATTTATAACACACCAGGTCCAGTTGCAGTCTGGACTAATAATGCTCTCTTGTGATGATCTCTTTGTAAGAAGCAGAGGAAGTAAAGAAAACAAAGGCTCAGTTAAATGCATATGACTTGCTGTCAGATTCTGGGTTTTGGTTTCCCCACATGGGTCCATGTAGCAGTAGTGTCTTTTATTCCATCTTCAGGTGAGTAAGAAAAGCTAAATCTTGTTAATCCAAACGAATATGACCTGGTTTGAGCTTGTGCGAATGTATGTTATACTACATCTGGTCTGCTTGACTGCCACGCTCAAGCTCATCTCTCAGTGCTTATTAGTCATGCAACGGCTCCCTGTCCAGACACCCCAACCTTTCACCCCCATTTCTCATTTTCCAATTAGCTAATGCCATAAACTGTAATTGCAGTGTCAGGCAGTTGACTTTGTTTCAAGTCTAGACCCACTGATGGAAGCAAGAAGGACAAAATCTTACCAATAACACCACAAAAATGAAACAAACGCCTCCACACCCCTCTATTTCCGAGCTAGAAGGCGCAATGTATAATATCCGAGACCATGAGGGGACATTTTCCTTCTCATTCACATTTTGGCTTTCCAGGCGGGTGTACTTGTACATGAAACTGCTACAGGCAGCAGTAACAGAGGGCTGCTCTGTCACAAAGAAAGCCTTACATACACACTGTAAGACTGAGAGTGCATCTGATATCTAAACACTGCTGCTGCTGTAAATGCAAGACATTTGTCCTTTTTGTTTAAACAGCCTGAATCTCAGGAGCGTGAGATTACACACGCTCTCAAGTGAACGTTCATTTGATATCTTAAAGGCGTCTGATTAAACACAGAGTGGTCGGACTGAAAAGAACGGCAGCAAGTTACAGACTGACTCAACTATTAATCATTGTGTCTGAGAAGAAAACACAATGTTGTTTTCCCCCAGGTAAACAAAACATAAGGCTCAGTAAACTGTGCATGATTGCCCCACGTGGGTCCATGTAGCGATGACGATACAGGATGACAGTTGCCAACAACTGTCCACTCAAGGAGGACAAGAGGGAAAAGGCAAGGATGTACCTTGTTTGTTCTTGTATCAGATGAAATGAACCAAGCTACAATTGTGAAAATGTTTCTCATAGGAAAAAACAACCTAGTGAAGCAGTGTCTTGGTAGCCTATTATATCTTGAAAAATGAGAGGACAAAACAGGCTACACAATGTCGTTTTCAGAGAGATAACACCTGCTTCCCTGAGTGTGCTGTAATAGAGATCCATACAATTCAGCGTCACTGCAATCAGAGCAGCTAATCTGTGTTATTCAATTTAAAAAATGCCATTCACCAGCTTACTAACTTGGGGCTCACACAATTTCTCCAGCGCAGATCAAGGGACAGCTGGCTCATCTGTTGTCTTCAGATTAGTGGGCATATTCCCCTTCAGAGCTCTTGCATTCCTGCAGCCAGAAGCTGCACTTGAAACTGCATCGAACACAAGAGGACGATCATCTTATCTCACAATCTCACATTTGAACTAAAGACCAATTTCAGCAGCCAGCACATCCACATACAGGGGCTGTTTTTAGGAGTGACGGGTCCTCTCTTTCAGCCTAGTGCTCCAGAACATAGTAGCAGGAGTGGGACTTGGGGGCTTTCTAGTGCTCCCCGTCTGTCATAAGCTGATAAGTCGGTGTTGCTAGCACACGTCCTCCAGATGTCCTTGCAGGGAGAGCAGCTAAGAGAAAACATATCTGTGTATATAAAGTATTTCTGGATCTCGCCCTCTAGGAAAAGTGTAAATTGTGTCTTTAAAAGAACGTTAAAAGTGGCAATGGGGGCTGTGCCTGTGCATCGGCCAACTCGAGCGTGTACATACTGTATGTACTACAAACTGTAGGAAACTGCGGGATACAGATGTTTCAGTGGAGCGGCCAGATTGTAAGATCAGCACTCGTCTGCTGGGAGGAGTGGATTCCCTGCAAAGTGACAGCAACAGATATCAAAATACTGGAGGGTACTCCAGTCATGCGCTACTGCTTGGTTTCCTCTCCACACATAAACACACAAATACATTGAAGGCAGAGAAGAGGCAGGTTTTGTCAGCAGCGAGAGTAGAAGATATGGGGTTTTAAATCAAGATTCATAACAACCAGGAAGTCAAATGTCAAATAAGGGATATTTTTGCACTGAAATGAAGCATGGCCTCCTGAAGTCTAAGAGAAAATGAATTACATAACAGTCAAAATAATGACTCAATAACTCAAGTGCTTTTTTAAGCATATGTCAACCAGTAAAGTGACACTGCATTTCTTCTTGGTTTTAAACAAGGAAATGGTAATCAAACATTCAGTGGGTTATTTAGTTACCTTCATTGTATCAATACACAATGGCAAACCACTGCAAAAACACACATTTTTCAAAAACACTTCCATTGAGGTTATGAAGTCGAGAACAGACATAATAAAATCTGGGATATTTCCAGCTTTACAAATTTATTTCATCTGTGCAAATCGAGTGGGTGGCTGGACGAAAGCCCTTAGAAGACCCATTTTCACACCATAATAAAAGACCCTATCCTGGGGAGACAGTTAAGAGAGTGGGAATTGTTACACTGACTTGGCAATAACCCGAAACTTATAAGATTCAAAAAAGAGAGACTGTACTGTTACAAAATGAACACTCCTAGCTCCTCCCAAGAGTTGCTTTTGGCTGGGATTATCTACCACATTAAAGACCCTGCTCCTCTCAGTGAGAGCTGTAGAAGGCTTGAGTGACAGTACTGCATGTGTAGGAACAAAAGGTTTCATGTGACTTCACCAAGGACCTTGGGGTACCATGGCTACTGTGTTTTAATAGTTATTACACCTGACAGTGGGGAAACAGGGATGTACAGGTTGGTCTTGATTTCAATTTCAGACTTTTCAGTTTACAGATGTATAACGTCCTGAAAGCCAACAATCACAAAACAATATAACTGTTACTGTCTACAGCAGGCAAGAAAAAACCTTTAAAAATGAAATGTGAGACTTTTCAAAACCTTCAGTTTCTTTTTGGAGGCCTTTCTTAGACTTCTGAAGACCTCCAGATACCCCGTGCATTAGGCCAGATACCCGCACGATATGCCCGATAAAACCATACATACAACAAGAAAAACACGGCTTGACCTTGAAAACTTCGTTTTTTTGTTGGGAGGTTTGAGGTTCACCCAACCCGCAAAAGGTTGTTCTCTGGTGGGAAGCAGTTTGAAACGGTTGCATGAACTGTTGAATTTGCTTTGCAAGTAGATTAACACTCTGCCTTTATCACAGCTCTGATGGCAGAGCAAAGGAAATGGACCATTAAACAGTGAGGTTCAAACCTCCTGCGACAAAACAACAGTGAAACTTGCATTAAGCAGGTGCTACAAAACTACTGAACTGATGTAGAAAGAGCTCGGCTGAGCTTGGAACCGTCAAGCAAGGCTAAACGATCAAGGGCGCCTCCAAAATCAACTGCTGGGAATGTATAATGGAAACAGAAATCTGTGCAGTACAGCATGACATTGCATGACCAAAGCACGTTTTAAGTGCCAGAGGAAAACTGGTGTTGGGTTCTCACAACAGGAGGTAAAAGCTATTCAAGGTTTGGATCTATTTTAAGTAGAAAACAGGTTTTAAGGGCTCTTCAGCACTCACAGATCACTCTTTAAGAACCAAAATACATTTCATCTTTTGAGCTGCGTCTTCCTGTTTCTTAAAATACACCCACAGAACTAGTGAACACCTTCTGTGTGCTGACAGGCAGATGCGTCATTGTTTGTGGCTGGCATCAGAAGACATACTCACCACTGCTGCGACTCTTGCGGTTGGCCTTCCCTCCCGTCAGCAACATCTTCAAGCTGTTCCTAAACATGACTGCAGCAGATGCCCTGGACTAGACTACAAAAAGATCTGTTGGGGAAAGAGAAGACAATAAATATTAATATATCTGGGAGTATAACCAACTGCCTGCTGTGAGGACTAACTGACATTGTGAATTATAGATTTCAGTCTTTAAAATTATTATTAGAGATATCAGAGCAAAACAGACAAACTGGATTTTCAAGACTGGAGAGAAAAAAGAACCTTTAAAAGAAGTGAATGGGAGTTTGTGTCAGTAAACTCTGAATGGGGGAAATCCCATATAAAGTATACTCTTATGTGGCTCAAGACCAAATGCTATCTTATAATTAGGGCATAATAGAACGGAGTACCAGTGATTTTACTACTATTTCAAAATAGTATGATCAAGGTTAACTTTTTTTTTTTTTTTTTTTTAAATATAGCGCTTTTATCCAAATTCATCCATTCACATTCACCAATGGCAGCGAGCTACCGTTCAAGCTGGAACAATGAGGGTTAAGTGGCTTGCTAAAGGACACTTAACCCATGTCATGTGGACTGGAGGAGCCAGGGATTAAACTGCAAACCCTGCAATTAATGGTCGTCCCACTCTACCTACTGAGCCACAGCGGACCCACTCATCCATCCAAGAAATCCATGCAAGAGCACCTGAATGGTTTCATACATTCTAACTGTGAATGCAAAGTGTATTTTAGAAGCGGAAAGACATACACAGATATTAAGTCAATGTAAAGATGCGAGTGGACGCCAACAGATACCTATTTACTGTCGCGAATGGAGGTAAAGACGTGTCTGCCTGAGTTAAACATTTTTAGTCTTAAAGAAGAAACTTCACACTTTCCACAAATATAAAATATATAATATAAAAAACTAACAACGTTTCAGATGTCACACACATGCTAGCTGGCTAACAGCTATAGTTAACATCTCTGTAGTAGGCAACATTAAATTGATTGTCTATGGTGAATAAACAGACTGCAGAAACACACAAAGTGGCAAAAATGAGCTTTGCCATTAGAAGGTCATGGTCATATCCAATACAGAATACAACACGTAGAAGGGACGTTCTGCACAGATAACACATGATGAACTGTTCAGTATTGTAAAATGACAGGCGGTGGAGGCTGGGATTTAACTACAACAAAGAAGTTACATAGCTGACAGATAACACCCGACAAGATTGTCTTCATTTCTTTACTGCAGCTTGCTCTATCCCACTAATTCCTCCCCTCACTCTCCCCACCCTCCAACCCCCCCGAACAGGCACACATATCTCTGCTGTGAGTAGTAAAAAGCATGGCAGCAGATGTTCTCCATTAGGTGGGAGTGACTCAGCAAAAGCCCCATAGACAAGCTCCAGCTGAGGAGCCAGCTTTGGACCCAAACAAATAAAAAAAATAAAATAAAAAATAAGAGGAGGAAATGGAAAAGCTCCCAGAAAGCCCCCCCCCAACCCTGCTTATCCAGTGTTTTTCACAATCCCCCCCTGACCTTGAGAGGGGTCTAAAAGGCTTCCAAGATCATAGTACTACAGACGCTGGGGACATGACAATGACAAAGATGCAGCACATGATACAGTCAGGTGCGATGAAACTAAGCCATACAACACCCATCTTTGGCTTTTCATTTGTGTGAGTGTTTTAGCGAGAAGCCCACATGGTCTAATGGTGTCTCCAAACAATCAGGGCAGATTTGAGAGACTGGCCTGTAATGCAGGTGCACATTATCTTACATTTGTTATGAGGTTCAACCATTGAACATTATTTTTTAAACACGTTTGATTTGATCAGGATGTGTCTGGGTGACTCAACAAGACTGAAAACTGAGTGCAGTCCTGGCAGTTGCCAATTTGTAGTTCAGCTCAAGTGTAAAGAAAAAAGAGAAGTCAATTTGAACAACAACAACTACATCAGGGGAAAACTGAGGGGAGCTACAGTAGCTGCCACAATGAGGCCAGACCCAGCCTCAAATCACTAAGATGACTCCAGCTTTGTGTGTTGAGGTGACTTTTCCCATCAGTGACCATTTAGAATTGTCTCTAAACATGCACCTATTCTTATTTAGCTACATTTAAAAGGGAAGAAGTAGAGAGAATTGAGCATTGTGTTTTTACCTTGTGTTTAGTGCCCACACCTTTTCAAGACCAAGAGTTTACTCACTGGTCATTGTGTTAAATTAGCTGAAAATTGCTGTGACTTCATGGTAGACTACACGTTGCACCCTGACCAATCATCGCCTGCCATCTTTCACAACTACAGGTTCACTGAGATGAATTAAAACATCACAGAAGTTGTCAAAGTAGTTGAGAGAAGAAAAAAATCTGGACGCGCTAATCTTTTTAAGGAGGCGTTAAGATGCCGCATTGATTGTCTTCCACTCTGACAAACCAAACGGGATAAAACAAGCAACTGTCCCGCCAGATGCTCATTTTGGTTCGCGACGCCCCACATCTGTCGGGTCATGCCTTTGTCAGGCTCATATTATGAAGTGTAATCTCTGAATTACTGTTCTAACCACAACATAACCACAGCCCCGAAAACAACGAATGAACTATTCTAGAGCAATTCAGAGTGACACAGAAAATGCAGGTGGTATTATTATTACTACTATTAATGTAGTATATAACATTTCAGGCTAGCTAGAGAAGTAATTGCTGGGTATCAGTGGCAGTGACAGAGGATCCTGATGTCTCATATGATTGTGTATCTACTAACACATTTGACAGCAGTTACCTCTCCTCTCTCCACTCAATAACAGTGCCAGTAAATGTTCCTATCAACCAAATGAGAGCTATGCTGTTTTTAGTGTTTTATTTTTTGTATCACAGGGGATAATAATTTCACTGCTCCTAAAAAACACTCGTCAACTGCTCTGATCAGAGTGATCACTGACAGTAAATATGAATATTTTTTTCCGAATTTGCCAAGCATTATCAACCAGCCATTGTGACATGTTCCCCTAAATAAAAAAATGTGGCCCACATCCTGATGCAACTATTCTCTGGTGAACTAAAGAGAACCCCAACAGTATGTGAATAGAGCCTCCTACAGGGCTGTGTATTAAAAAACGTGTTATCAGAACCTGATACGATTGTCTTGGCAACTGAGCTGGGGCAGTAAGTTAATTGATGGACTGAGGAACTGAGGAAAATATACCCTCAAAAGACATGACTATTTTAGAAAGTTTTGCCATTTTGCAAAATGATATGAACCACAAAAGGCAGAAATGTAACAAAAGAAAGCAGCACCATTGCAGCTTGTCTCTTGTTAACAAAGGTTTGCTGATGAAATATCATCCTGCAAATATATACCTACGTTCCATGTGACGCTTAGTATCCAGTGTTTTGCATGTCTGTTAAGTAGCATGTGTGGTTCCCTGTATGAGACTGGACCTGATGCAGAGAGGTCCCCCATCCCACTTCCTTGCTGCTATCCTGAAGACCCTGACAGGAGAGGCACCCAGATCAGCTCTCCAATCAAGAGGATGTGATTTCAATCAGATAAGCTGTATTTTCATCAGCCATCAGTCAGTGTGGCTGTGATTTGATGTGAGCAGCACTGTGTCTGTATATCTGTCTACATTCAATACGTGGTAAACTACTGTATAGATTAGACTTTCATTTTAATGTAAAACTGAAGCACTACTGAAGTACCTAAAGACTGGGCCAGGTTGAGTTTTAAGTACACTCACAGACACTCAGAAACCCCATGTTTAGAAACACTAGGAGCAGTGGTGCTGCTTCACATGTTTTGGACCGGTAAGAGTTGGGCAGGTCAGATAGCTGAAATCTTATTTAGAGTCAGGTAGACCATGTAAAACTCTGAGTTAGGATTCCTCTTTTGGTTATATCTGTTTATTTGATTAAAGCAGCACCATCGGGCCCTTTTTTTCCACCTTCTGTTTTTGATATCTGTAAATCTAAGTTACTTACGACAAATCCATGCAATAAATTACTTTTTTTTACCAAATCCATCTGGTTTCATGTTGCTCCCCTTTTAACTAGAGTGCTGGGTCGTAACATCCCACATTTTTTAGAATAATAGTGATCGTACGATATGGAATAAATAATTGAAATTAAGAAATAATGGTTTGCTCAATGAATGGATATAATAGAGATTGTAGCACTAATAGTGAAGGCTGATACAAACCGTAAAATGCTGCCTTTTCCTTGTGGGGGTCTATGTTAGCTGCTTGACCCTTTTTTCAAAGAATCCTCATAATTTATTATTTGTCCCTTCTTATTTGCATTGCCTTTGCACTTTCCTTGGCTGTAAATGTATCTGTATGACATGTGATAAAAGGTCTTAGCTCTACAATCAACTTCAATTGGATTAATTGGCACCCCTCCGCTGTGGGAAAGAACTAGTTAAAAGCCAGCTTAATCGCAGCAATCGTTACGGCTGCTTTATGATACGGTGACACAAGTGATCCTTACACCTACTAGAGGGAGAGATGAAAAAGCATTAGTCACATCAAAAACAGCAGCGCTAGTTCAAGGTGGCGGAGCAGTGACACATGGCTACATGGTGGTGTGGGCCGATTTTATTTAGTGGGCCGAGTATATTTATTTATTAGGAGCCACTTTCACATAAATAATTAAGTATATTTCACTTACAATAACACTTTTCAAGCCTACAGATTTTGTAGCAAATTTCATTGACAAGAATAAACACTCCAGCAAGGAGGAGTTGTTTTATCATGTAGAACCACACAAGCCCTTCCCTCTGTCTGAAATCCATTCATTGGTATGAATCATGTGCCTTCTCATGACAAAATGTAGACAGTGGTAAGAGAGTGTGAGGTGGCAGTGGGTCAGATGTATTGGCTTGCATGCTCATCTTCAGAGATACAGCCAGGGCTGTGGAGGGGCATCTACACTAAGTATCCATGCAGCTCACCGCAACTTCACCTCAGCATAAAATATGAGCATGCAGCATCTTATTATGTCTGCCCTGGTTAGCCTACAGGCCAAAAGGCATTCTGTGATTATAATACTGAATCAAAATCTTAAAAAACTGTGACTCAGTATGTACATATTTTAGCTTCATGTCAGCTCTCTATAATGTAGCTGAAGGGATTAGGGCTGAAATACAGAGGACTTCCCAGTCCAGCTGGATAAATCTGTTTCCATATGTATAGAAGAGAGCTAACCAGGCAAGGCTATAGCAATTTACTAACTGTCAGAGCAGAAAATAGGGAGAGATGTTTCTGTCTGTTTTAGAGGAGGCAATCAATGTATGAAATCTTAGAGGACAGGATACTGAGTAGGCAAGTAAGCACACACATATACAGACTCGCAGGTCACAATAGAGAGACAGCCACGCACACGTATACACAGCTGAAGCAATGTTTCATCTGAGGGTGTAAGCATACACATCTCTCATTCCCACTCTCTCTGACCCTGTGTACCTGCCTTTGTGAAGGAAAGCCAAGAAGCAGCATGCTCTCTCAGATAATGTGCGTAAGCGGATGCAGCCCATCTCAGGCTCTTCCACAGCCCGGGCATAATGCTCCTCCACTGTGTTAAAAACCACTTAAAGGCACATTCACCAGTCCTGCATGATGAGCCACTTTCATCTGCTCTGGTCACCCGAAGCTACACACTTGTTTGTTCTGATGAAAAATAAAACACACACGGGCTCATTTGTAAGCATGGCTCACAAAGGCTGAATTAACACTGAGCCAAAAAAATCTAAATGTGCCTTTTCAGCTTGACAGACACCTGTGAGGAAGCATTTAACTGCACTAGCCTTAGTCATTAAAATATGTAGGTTTAGCTATAAGCCTTGCTTGAAGAATTGCTTCGTCATGGCATAATTCAGAATATTAGAGGATTAGCTTAGGTCTCTTCATACCGCAACCCTCCTGTAGAATGAATTCAATTTTTAATCACTAAGCCCCATCTAGGTTTTAAATATAAAAGAGATCCAGCTGGCAGCAGGTGCAGACGTCCCCCTCTGGGTCTAAGCTTGGACTGAGAACCGCCGCGACCCTCCATTAATTACAAAGCTTATTTACAATCAATAAAGTATCCTTTAATGGGGCCAGCGATGGCAAAGGCCAGTGTTGCAGGGCATCCAATATGAGTTTATCTCATGTTACCCCTGGCCTCCGAATTAAAACTCATTTGAGAGGAAAGCACACAGACACAACCATACAATCAGAGATGTTTCCCAGGGGAGCGCTCTTACTGTGATTACCTAGAACACAGAAGTCAGAGCCGTCGAAACGCAGAGACAGGATTTAAATTGAGATGGAGGAAATTGTTTTAACAGAGCAATTCTTTAGTGACCACTAATAAAAATGTAATCTTTCAGAGAGGTGAATGACTAGGGACATTTCAAGGTAAAATCTAATTTCTCCTAAAAGATATAATAAGAATCTGTAATAAAATGGGTAATTAGGAGTCACCCATGACAGAAATACAACTTAATATTGCTGTTGCAAGAGTGAAAATCCCTTAGCAGCCAAAGTACAATGAAGCATCAATAGTTTGGGAATGACAAATTGACTTTGCCCTAAGGGACACACGTTTCTTGGAGCAATTACAGCAGAATCCAGCGGTCTGACTGGGAAACATGAATGTCAGACCTTAATCAAATAAGAACAGTAGCAGAGACTGAATATTTATATTGAAAGCAGCAGTATAATTGAAGCTGAGTCATCCCCAATCAATTGATTTCCTCCACTTATTTCTATTCACTGTCTTGCTTTCAGGGTTCAGGGAGAAAGCGTGAGGCGACCAGAGCGGCAGATGGACCTGTTCATTAAAACAAAACCTGCTGCAGAGGTGTATTTCACACAACTGAGAAAATATTCAACAAGGAAAAGCAGGACTGAAGCTGGAGGCTCGTTCAGCCGAAGCCTCCTCCCTCATTTTTCCAGCAGTACACACCCTGCAGCATCAGACAGGGACAAATCACATGCCCATCTCCAGTTTGACGATGGCCACAGGAGCAGAGTTCCATTAATCACACTGATATCAATAAGGGGAAGTGTCAAGGCCCGGCTCACGAGGTGAGAGTTGCACAGGGTGATGCAGAAACCACTTAAGGTTGCGAGTAACAAAGTTTCACCCCTGCCCCATGGTAGATCATTTATTAATCTAGATTAATGCCCCTGCACTCATTGCTTTGCAGGGTAAGGTGTTGATATCTGTATCACGATGCACCATGTGGGGGTATGATCAGTCACAGATGAGACAGTTTTGGGTCCCAAGGTGGCCAAGATTGCTGTCTAAAAGCTCCTCCGCTTTTTATTACTAGTTCTACATGGAACATGAGGTACATTTAAATCACACTTAAGAATCTGTGTCACACACCGAAGTATAAAAGATTCATTTTTTCAAGAATGAATAAAACAGTCTAATAGCTGATAATAAAATGTCAAATGAAACAAATGAAAGACATCCGTTATAAAATATGGAACTTCTAATAGTAAGTTTCAATTTGATAGTGTTGTTTTAAAGATATCCTCAATATTCAAACATGAGAGTTTCCTGGATAATTAAATGATATTGTAGGTTCATGTTATGGCCATCAGTTTTAATTATTTCAACTTTGTTTCTGAGAAATCATGGCTCTCAATACTATGCTACCCATAAGCCTCAGCTGCCTTTGCTATGGAAAAGTCAGTCAGAGGCAAAAATGAAAGTTGTATTAAATTCAGAACTATTTGTAGGCACAACTGGGATCAAAACACCATGCCACAGTAACTGAATTCTTCCAAAATGGACCAAGAATCTGAAATGAACTGATGTAAACTGCTGAATGTGTAATCTTTAGTAACTGCTCGGCCACTATAAGAACCCGCCACACAATTTTAAGCTTAGTGATTGGATATTTTTTTCACCAAAATGCAGCTTTGGAGTCGACTTCTCTCTTTATTTTTTCTGTAAACAGACTTCAAACAACCAGTTTTATGTGGATCCAAACCTTGAGTGCTCCAACTACCAGTTACCTGACATTTAACTTCGGGACTCCTGAAACAACTCCTCCTACAGTGAATACTGCTCCCATTGAACGTACTGTCACAAATTGAAAGCCAGTTACTCATCTACTCTCCACTGACACGAGCTGTCACTTAGACCTAATGTCAGCACACCATCTGTGACCTCTAGCCACCAGAGTTCAATGCTAAAGAGCAAAGGCGACATTTGGCACAGGATTCAGGTTTCCAAGAGCACCTGAAAGTGACACGTTCACATTCAATATCTCCATCTGTTTGCTGTTAGCTCGGCTAATACTGCTCTGATGACCTTTCGAAGGAATGTTACCGAACTAAGACCAGCACGTTGTGTCCTCCTTGCTGGCCCTCAAATAAAGTCCATACTGCATCGGCAAAGTTGTGCCACATATAGCTGAGTGAATTATTATGTGCTTTTGTTGTGTCATCTCCCTGTTGGGAAACAGAAGTCGTCCTACACAGGCCAACTGGCACACTGTTTCATTACCAAATCTATGCCCAGTTTAAGGCAGCTCAGACCTCTCTCAACCTCTCGTTCAAATGCATTCAAAGGAAGTGACTGAAATAGCATGTCAACCTTTATCAGAGTCAAAGAGAGCCAAATGAAGGAGGACATAATTCATTGCCTTTTATTTTACCCTGTTTGTTTTAGATCATGTCTGGGCAAGACCACATAATGGGATGAAATACTGTCGCCATGTAGGCAGGTGTAGAAACCCCCCCCTTGCCAGACTGAGGAAGGGAAATAAATCATCTAAATGCATAAAACCTATTTATTCTCTCAGAGCTGCAAGGCCACAGTTTTTTAAAGTTCAGTTGCATGTCTTCTTCATAATCTCTCCAATGGCAGACAGTGCGGAAATAGGCATTTGTCAGTGATTAATGAAAAGGCATTTTTCCCCGCAGACATCAAAATGACAACAGCAGCAGAGCTCTGATTTTAATATGTTGTGAATGTGCTACTTCAATGCTCCCTCGCTCTTGTTTGGTTGCTGCTGTAAACAATAACACAAGACTGTGCGGATGAGCAGCAGTGAATGTGTGGAGGAGCAGGATGGAAAGAGAGCGGTCCTGGAGGAGGTTCCAGCTCAGCATATTCCTAAATGATGTGTTGGGAACACAAAGGGAGCATTCTTAAAAGTTCACTATTTGAACAACAAATGAATCTTGATGATGACGTGAAACACTAAAATACTGTGCCCAGAGAGAATTGACTTAATCCCACTGACTGCTGGTTCCAGTCCTGCCTCCACTCCTCTTCTTCATCCTACCTCTTCATTCGGAGACCTCACTGCTACACCTGCTGGCCGTTTGGAAGCGCTGCTGCACCATCTGCATTGACACACTGAGCAGAGGTGCCAGGAGTTATATGAACGAAATGATGAATCTTAACCTAATAGAAATAATAGCCTTTCATCTTTGATGCTGACATCCGACACTGACATGCCCATCATCTAGTCTGGAGAATACACAGAAAATACTGTTTTGCATAAATCCTCTCGGAGGCCCCAATTTGTATCCTGATCCTGTTCAAACAAATAGACCAGAGCTTCAAGAGGAAGGATGGTTCAATGTTTGACAGGCGGCTTAAAGGGGCAAATAGAGTCATGACATGAAGAGGGAAGGTCATTCTGCAGAAGGCTGCTAACGGCAGGTAATCAACATGGGCAGAAGTGCACATTTGCATTGAGATGAAGGCATTTAAAATCATCCCATGTCTCCTGTCCAGGCAGGTGCTGAAATTAAATTCTCAGAATTAAATAGGCTGAGGTCCTGTAGAATCTCCTGGTATCCTTCACTTCACTGGGATCTTCTTGTTTATGGCACTTGATAGATGCAGTCTCAGATTTTATTCGCCGTTATCACAGTCCATAAGATGACAGAGTTGCAGTGTAAATAAATGCTGATCTCTATGAAGTTATGTTCCATGCAAATGGGGATCTAAAATTTAACTGCGATGCCTACAAAAAAAAGTGTTCACCCGTAAAACTCTAAATCAGTGTGTGAGTGTAATTAAGCTTTATTTGGCACTGATTAACAGTCAAGTTCGATCTACAGGGCACACAGGTTTTGCAGAGGCAAAATTCTCACCCACCACTGCCGAGACTCTAGATATGATATCAAGTATCTGTACCTCTAGATTGTGTTTACTGGAAGACACAAATAACCGGCCGTGTTCATCAGTGGGAAGCCAGCAGGGGATTGTATCCTTGTCACTGCAGAAGCACCATGGCTGGATTAACAACAGGGCAAAGCAGGCATCTGCCCCAGAGCTCTAGAACTTCAGGCGCCCCTAAAGCTCCTAATGTGTCAGCGGGTTTGTGCATATTAAGCTTAAGATTTGGTAATATGCACAACTAAAACAATATCAACTGACATGATAAGGATCGTGAGCCAGGTCCTGTTTTATTTGCTAATTGTGAAGCCTTGCATCAAAAATTACATTTTAAAACTTTCACTATTTCAGATTTGTGCTGATATGTTGCCCATTCCTAAATGAAGGTATTTAATCAAATTATCAAACAATAAAACACTGCAGTGCAGGATATTTTGACACTCAAAATTGGGAATAAAAATGGGAAATCATATCTATTTAACTGAAGGACATCTAACATTATTTCATAAAATAATCCTAATTGAATTCAGTGTTATTCGAGTTGTAATAGAAAAAACAAAGTGTGAAAAAGAGGTGTGAATCCTTTTTCTTTAAGGCCCTCCAGATTAAGAATAAAATGGCTGTGATATCTTCTCATAACAGCTCAACTCTAACTGCCTGTCCTTCCCTCTGCGCTGTCAGTCCCGTCTGCCTGACATAACTGGCCCATAGATCATAAGATGATACCCAAATGGGTTGATTTGGCAACTTCAAGGGAAGCACTAAACAACCAACTAGCACAAGCTCCCACTTGCTCTCATTTCATTTCATGTCGATGTGTCTCAGTTAAATTCATTTTCTTAAAATGCTTGACCATGCGGCACTTAGCCAGAGGCCTGTTGAGGGCTTGTAGTAACTTTGTATCTCTGAGCAGCAGAGCCAGATCGACTTCCTTGCCTGGGGCTATTGTGTATCAAGAGCAACTGAGTGGTTGATAGGCTTAGCATAGCTTCTAAGAGTAAAGCCACGGGCGGGACTCTTGGGTTGGTTTCCTTCATGAATCGATACAGTTACAAAAGTCATCTTCTAAAACCAACTTAAAAGGGCACTAGAGTAGAGACGCTGCAGCTGTATTGCATGATATGTAACCCTTCGTACAGACATTTGCAACTGTAATGCATGTCAGACCGCAAGTCAAAGCTTCAACCATCATCGTAAAGTGTCATATTTTATTAAGTTGCACTGCAGCAATGCAACTAGCCAGTCAGTGACCGGTGAATGCTTCGACTTGCTGTTTACAGTAGGTTCCACCTAACAAATGGAAGGAAGGTAATGGTAAAAAGTAGTTAGTAAGTAAGGTTAGCCATGACAAAAAGGCAAGCAAAAATTTCAGGTAACGTTTGATGGTCACGAGGGCACACATTTCACTTCACCAGACAAGAATGTCGACTCACGATTCTGTAAAACCTCTGAATTAATTCAAAGCCAACATTTTTTAAACTCTTGCTTTCTACATTATCTGCACATGGAAACTACAGTACAGGTACAGTACAGGTTAGGCCAAATAATCTATGGTTAAAGTAACACTTAGATAATGTTTGAGAAAGTTTGTGGTTATCGTAAATAGAAAGGCAAACGTTAATTTTATCTTAGTATTTGATGTTTCATTGACTGCTGCAAGACAACAGAAACAGTCTCTGACCATCAGTCAGGTGAAGGTGAAGAAAACATGACGACGATGCTTTCTATTTATGATATCTACAGATGCCACAGTGATAGTGATAGTGACGTCAAAGAGTCCATGTGGCCAGCATATCCCAAAGGTACTGGCAGAGTCATCAGACATTCAGAGCGTGGGTATGGTTTCGAAACCACAGGACAAGAACAGAACAGATCAATAAGGTATTGCCATCCATCCGAAAAAGCGGAGAGAAGAGACGGAGTATCTTTAGGTATGTCAAAAGGAGCGCCCGTAATGACATTTGCTGCTGACCAAATAAGTTCCTGCCCTCAACTAGGCCTGCCCGCTCATAAATGAGACAGAAAAACAGTAAATATTGTCAAAAGTGAATGTTGACAACTGCCACAATGTTGTTCATGTTTGGGGAAATATGTCTGTGAATTACACGGGAACAGATATAAGCGCGGTTTCATTGAAGCAGAGGCACACTGAATGAGATAGGAGATGAATCTGTTTCCCCATGAATTATGCATTGTTCCAGTCCAGTATTATCATCTACACCACCATCGTGTTGCCATTCACTCTGTGAAGAACTTCATTGTCCACTGTGAATTAGCAGCGCCTCTCTAATCTCCTTTCAACTCATCCACAGAGTGTCTATGGGAGATGTGTATGCCTTTAGGCTGCAACTGACGTAATACAACAGTGAAAGAGGCACTGACAGGTTCCAGGAATATCCTGTACTACTGTTTTTGATGTAATCAGTCTTGCTTGTGGAAACGGATTATGCTCTACACCCAACTTCAGCTTTGTCATTACAAACAAGAAATGTGCCTTAAATTCGTGTTTTCTGACATGTTATCTTAAGCTTTAGAAATGTACTTTTCTTTTTTCATCCAGACTCATTATTAATTCCAGAGCCAGCAATACAATAGCACAAAGAAAAGAATGCATCAGGGTGCCTTACAAGGGCAATGATACCTTCAGGGTTGCTATTTGTGAGTATGAATCTGGATCTGAGAAGATGGTATAAAAGATAGAAGGGAGCGTGGGCGGGAGAGAAAACATCCTAAATGACTTGCTCTTCCAGTTCAGCCCACCATCGGATTGCTGTCAGGCTGGACTGACATTTGATTGAAAGCGCAGACAAGACCACGGGAAACGGAGACCCAATTAGCGTGTTAGCTGGCTACTGACCTCTGATGGCAATTTGATGACCACCAGTAAATGTCTCTTAGATTCCAGCCACCATCGCACAATGTGTCAATCACCCAGGCAGAGAGTGATGGAGCTACAGCTTACTCCCACACTCACATTGTACCATGAGCATGGCTTATAAGAAATTTGGAAAGAAAGCATGGTGATAGTCTGAAGATGATATTAAGTCTCTCATACAGATGTTGGCAATCATCCACGCTGTTTTCAATTCAGCGGCAATGCGTTAGTGGCTTTTAATTGAAGTCATTTCATTAAATGACTTTGATTGTTTTCATGTCACATTGCAATTATTTGTCTTGTGTTATTATGAGTAATCCAGGGTGTTGGTTTGATGAGGCTTTGTTGAGAAAATACATACAAGAAAGGGCATCTTCATTTGCTCTAGTCCCTTTTAATTTCACTTAAACAAGGCAGTGCACTCCTAACAGGAATACTTCATCCTCTCTTGGGTGATAATGTCTGCAGAACAGTCACTATGCATCTTCAAGAAGGCACGTTTCTGCATGTGTGTTCTCACACACAAGATGAAGACATGTGAACCTCAGATAGAAGATGATTAAGTGGCAAATACAGCCACGTTCTCTGCCTTGTTCAGTAAAAGAACCTATCAGCAGAGGGTGAAGAGATATTATGTTAATGCAAACATGCAAGATCACCTCCAGTCCTTCCCCTCTGCTGAAGGTCACAAGCCGGCAGATGAGTCTGCCTTTCGTCGGGCCTTATGCCATGCACATTAGCAGGCTGAGCCAGGCCTTGACCACATCAGCAAAAGAAAAAGGCTAGGTGCTATTGCCCTCTTGAGATAGAATGTGTCAGCCTCACACACACTATCTACACTGAGTGTAAATTGTGCAAAAACAGTGAGACTGTGGGGAGTGTTTGTGGAGATAAAGAGAAATAACCAAGCATCCATCAATGACCCTGTTGGATCAAACTACTGATACACAAGCATGCATATTTAATTAATTAGAGTCTAGAGCTCCTGATTTTAGGCCATGCAGTAGCCAGTGGAGTTTATAATGTAGGTCAATTGCAGGTGATAAAAAATTACAATCACCAGTCAATCATCAGGAGCCATAGCCCAGTGCACACGGACGTTGAAAAACAAACTTCTGTGCTATTCTTTTACAAAGTTCCAGTAATGTCTTTGAAACTCAAGATCAGAAAACAAGGTGACAACGTAATCTTACCTCAACCAACTAACACAAAAAACAAGTGTTGCTTTCAGCTCATGGTTTGGGTTCTTACTGAACTTTGTAGAGGCAGGCTGCCCAGGAGAGAACGCCTTCATAATGGACCACTGCCAGGCACTTCATCCACAAAATAATTGGCAGCAGCCACCACATGTATGTCTGCTGTGTATGTGGGTGGTTTCAGAAGCCATGTGTGTCATTGAGGTGATAAGCTTTGGCTAAGTGAATATCACAGAAGTCTGGATGTCTGTAGCGTCTGGGCTCAGATCAATCTTGGCTCACTAAACCAATGGCCAATCTACACCTTGTGAACTTGTCTTGAGCTGAAATGATTAGTCGATTAGTTAAATTAAATTGGCAACGTTTTGATCATTGGTTAATCATTTTAGTCACTTAAAAAAAAATACTACCAGCTTCTCAATGATGACGATTTGCTGTTTATCTTTATCATTATATTTAAAATATTTTAGTAAATATCTTTGGGTTTTGGACTATTAGTTGGCGAAAACAAGCTACTTAAAGCTACTTGTAACCTTAAGCTGCAGGAAACTAATTGGCATTTTTTTATTTTTCACAAACAATCAGAAATGAAGTGCAGATTAATCATTAGTTGCTATTCTAAACCTGACTAACAGGGACCACCCATGCATTCACTGTGGCTTTACGAAATAATTTGCTCCCCTACAAAGCACTGGCAACTCTTTTTGTTCTTTAATGTATTAGATTCTGGGGGAGGGGAGGCAGCTGTTAGCTGGGCCCAGCTGTCAATGATGGCTGGCAGAGATGAGAAGGGAGGAAATGATTTTGAACAAACCTGTGCATACATGGTCCCAAAGGAACATCACTTTAAAGAACTCCCACAATAGCCCAGATGATAGCTGGATCTTTCTGTTTACCTCTGCGGCATGTTTGCAATCCCATGCACACATTAATTACACTAAATACTGTGATGAAATGAAGAAACCATGACTGATTTGGCGGAATGAGGCTCAGCATGAAACATCTTAATAGTTTGCAATTTACTGTCAATAGTTATGAAAATGTTCTTGAGACTTGGGTCCCACTATACACCTTACCAAGTCCATTTATAAGAGACACCCACAGGCTTTTGCATTACGTCCAAACACAATACAACACATTGCATAGGACAAATTGAGGTGGGGTTAGGCCAGGGATTGAATGGATTATGATTTATAGGCCAAAACTGCAGTCCTGAACTTAATTTGACAGGGTTTTGAGGAGTGGAGGAAAAGAAGTCCCAATTTTGACAGAATGAAAACGAATTTATAACAGTTTTGCTTGGTCGTATCTTCTACCCCGCAATTATTATGTATGAAGTGAAACGAGGGGGAAAAAATGGAAAAGGAAATTGTGGCTCAGCTCAGTCTAGACTACAATGCAGATTTGCTTTTCATGCATTTCACGCTGTGTTATTTCTCAAACCATACATTAGCACAGTATGATTTCTGTGCCCTTCATTTCCTGTGTTGGAGCCAGGCTAGTACACTTTGAACTTTGCAAGCCATTACAGAGACCACTGGAAGGCAGGCACCATTATACTTAATGACATGGCATTAAGATGGACAATTGAAGTCTGTTGTTAAATTGAAGGCTTTTAGTTAAGCCTGGATTTTTCTGACACATTACTTTAGAAGCATTAAAAGCAATTTTAGGAGCATTAGAAAAGTTATTTATCCATTAACACAGTTGTCTTCTGCCCATCGAAAATGAAAAAAAAATATTGGCATAACTCTACTGACAAGACAAACACAGAATTCCTTATGCCAAATGGCATGAAAAGTCTTTCGAAGCCCTTTCATGTACAACTTTCAATATTTCCCCATCTCAAGCCACTGAGTCCAGAGCTAACCAATGTGTCCAGCTTCAAAGCCACCAGCCTGAAATGTTTTAATGAGCTGCATGACAATTAGACTAGCAAACAAACCAGAAGACACTGCAGAGCATTTCTTTTTATACCAGCAGCATGTTTGCGATGATACTGTTATCAGCCACTTTCACTGCTACTTCACAGGGAGGTTGGGATATCCTGCAGTTCATGCTATTCACCCTGGATGCCACCCCTCTGTGTTAAGGCAGGAGTATAGTGCAGTAACAAGAATGTGATCCCTCACTGGCTTCCCACTTAATTCCCAACAGTGATAACTGGAATGCATGACGCAGCCAAAGGAAGCTCTATCAGGAATTGAGTCCAGGTCTCTGCGGGTGAGAGTTTTGCCTATGTGTCACCTGTGTACACAGTGTTTTACACCAGAAAAGACATAGAGGAACTTGCTCAGTCATGCTGACCTATCCCTTTTGATCTCAAGCATTCCTCAGTCTATCTATGTTTAAAACAAATGGTTTTACATTTAGTGATCCAAGTCTATGGGTTCTGTATTATGTTTAAGATAATGAAACAATGTGCAATCCACAATCCTACCTGCAACATGTTCCTTGTACATTCCACCTCCTTGAGAAAATCACCTCACATCTCATCTGCTATAAATCTTAGGTGGAGTCCTAACAGAGCCCAAAGAGACACTATCCTACCTACCACCATACACAGATGACTAAAAAAATAAAGCTTAAAACAAGATCAAGCCAGGGAGGACAGCTCCCCCACAATTCAAACAGAATTTATCTTTCCTGTAAATTGGTTTTCATCACAAATGGCTGTCAGTGTTGGCATTTGTGGGTTTCAGTGTGTCAGATTTGACACAGCTCCCCTTCAGTAGCTGTGGGCTGTATCTAACCACCCACACACCCCACTGGGGAGTAACCATCTTCTTCAGATCCCCTTCAACGACTTGACAACACTGATCAGTCTCATCATCGTCCCCTCCAGCACTCAGCACAGATTTAAAGCCTGAAGCATCTGATTGGTCAAAGCATGACTAATACTATCGGAATAAAGCCCATAAAGGCGGTTGCTTTACTGTAACAGGAAACTGAGGCATGTAGAAATTAGTAACTACAGCTTCTCCACGTTGAAAAATATACTGCAAACCACCACTACCAAAAGTTTCCAGAGGTCAACAACACATCGCATTTGATGACATGCACAATTGGAGGACTGGAATCCAGTACTTTATGTGCCTGAAGACACTGTCATGTTTCTGCATCTCTGCACTTGTGAACAACACAGGAGCCCCGTCCATCATGAACTGACAGATCAAGGCTGCAGCCAAAAGGGACAAGGCAGGCTTTCTCTGGTCCAGGACACTTGCAAGTTACAGGATTTGTGCATCTTTGAATAGATGTCGAAGAACATACTGTACGTGAAGCTGTTTAACAAGAGAAAGCTTGACAGAAAGGTTTGCAGAACTAAATTAATTTGTTCCTCAAAATGTGTAATGAAATGAAAAGTTTAAAGCAGCATATAAACCCAATTAACTGCTCAAACAAAGAAATTCCTTCCCCACCCTCTCGAATGTGAGTAATGCAGACCTTTACGCCAGTTTATGGTATGATTATAATTTATGCCACCTCCTAAGCAACACTCGCACTGTGTCTCTTTTGTGTAGCCCCAGCTTTACAGCGGTGGAATCTCAGAGGAAGAAAAGAGCCAGTGTCATGCGGTCAGAAGGCATTTCAGTCAAACAAAAATTGGTGTCAGCACTTTCTACCAGCGAGCGAGAGGCCAGCGTTCAGAGCTGTTAGCCTCTTTCTCAGAGGAGGGCCAGGGTTTTAATGGGACTACTCTTCCACTCCATTTGCCGGCCCACATCTTACAGGCCACAGCTGCATACATGTGAGCCAGCCACTGTCACTCTGCATACCTCTGTGCAGCCTGCGGGCTCCACACTCCCTTTAACAGCTGACAGAAGTTGTTCGTCTTCAGACACACACTTGAAACGCTAAACAGACTACAGACATGATGTGTGTGAATAACACAATGTTGAACCCTTATAATGAGATTGTAGAGGTCACTGGCAGGTGCTTTTGTGAACTCCTCACCTTTTTCATTGGCCGGGCCAATTATCTAACCAATCCTGGTCCAGCCACAGTCATTTTCATTCTGATTATGGCGAACCAGAAAGCCTTGCTCTAAAAAACTTCTTATGAAATGACTTTGGATCTATTTCAGAGCCAAACAACAATTTCATGGCTGGCCAGTCACAGAGTAATTACATATGGCCCCAAGCCGACACATCGATCAGTACTCGGGACACTTCTTAAAAATAAGACTTTTTTCTGACAGACAGCTCCTTGAAGAAATGACAGCACCTCCGCAGTACATATTGTGCAAATGCACAATGAAAATAGAAGCAGGCAACAGGTAGAGTTTTCCTGCAGCACCGACTTTCCTCTCCCAAAATGATGTATCACGATTAGGTACATGTAAAAGGTCAATTCTCCAAGGCTGACTAGTTAGTGGGTTGTCAAAACATTAGTCCTCCAAAGTGTCTTTTTCAATTTGGCAGTACTGCTGATAAGCATACAAATACGTTTTTTGAATTATCTTGAATAATGAAAATGTTCAAGCTTAAATTAAATTTAGAAAAATAGCAAATGGAAAAGTAAAAGTTATTTGTAGTCCATTACTACAATCATCTAAAAGCTTGTTTTGTTTGATGACGTACAGTATTTTGAACAAATGATGAAACATTAATATGGTATATCTAAGACAAGTCCTGCTAGTTTACCCATGCACAACCATGACATGATTAAACAAGTTCAAATGTTTTCCTAAAATGTAAGATAAAACGCCAAGATGCAAGTGGCTGATAAGCCAGCCACACAGTTTCACCTTAGTCTAACAGATAAAACAAGCGTTTAAAAAAAGAATGAACATCCCAATTATCAAAAGGCAGGTTGGCTACTGTATAGATTTTGGGGCTTGAAAAAGATCAAGATCTAGTTGCGAGTCCTGCAAGATGACACATGTATCCATCTGAGATCATAACAAAGACTGTTAAAGAATGTAGGCTACAGGTGTTCTTGTTCTTTGCCTACTTGCAAAACACAGAACAATGTGTTTACTGTTCTGTGAACGTTACATCACACGATGACCTAGGTAAGATGCAGCAATAGGTGTAAAGAGGTCCCGGCTATATGCACTGGTTCAAGCACCATGAAACTTGAGATATGACTCACCATGAGAAGACAGCAGGCAGGTCTCCAAATCCGGCTTTGAGGCCAGTGAGGCGCTACATTTCGCTGGGCTGAACCACAGTACCGATCCCTCTCCAGAGGACCCAACAGTTCTCTACAAAGGCAACCACAGTGAAATAAAAAAAACTTTAACTTAAGGCGAGCAATGGACTGAAAGAGCCTTGCATTGACACAGAAGCAGAAGACGCAATTTGACGTCCAGCTCAGTGGCGTGGCAAGTCTACGACTGCCTGGCCTGTCACCGTTCACTCTGCTGACAATCTTTTTCCAACAGAGAACACAAACAGTGGTCGGTCTTGCAAACAACGCTGTTTGGGGTGAGTACAAGGGCTGGTTGTCAAAGGGCAGACTGGGACAGTAGACAGTTGTCACCCTCTTCAGGGGGTGGATCGGACATAAAGTGCTGCTTTCAGAGTTGTGAAAGCATTCCGACCAAATGTGTCATTATGTCATTAGGTGGCGAGTTACGGTCGGGGGAGGGGGGGGGACTGTCTGTGTGGGGGATGTTAACAGTCATGTGATGAACACTCAAATGAGGGGGGATGGAGAGAAGTAAAACTGAAACAGTACTTCCTTCTAAACAAAGTCTAAAATATTTTAGACATTGAGCATTTCATTTGGAACGTGTCGATTTAGTGTTAGAATCCAGTCTTTTTATCTTTCTTCCTGTTATAAACAATTATCGGTGCAATAATAAAAAGAATGCTTCAAAATTATCTTTATAAAGATTGATTAGTTAAAGCTGCATTGGCTCACAGAAAAATATGTTTAGGTTATCAGGCAATTACATAAACACAATCCGCAGTTAATTTGCTCTGTGGAGGATTAATTAGCCCACACTTTTGGAAAGAGGACATTACTTTGTTTAAAATTACGTTACGAGACTATTGCTCAAGTATTTGTTAAACAAGATTCCTTAAGTGTTAACAGCAAAAACAATTCACAGAGTTCTTCTGTAGCCCATGTATCCAACCATTCAGGGTCAATGCAGCTGATTTCCTCACTCATAAAAGGACAACTAAGACGTAGACCTTGAAAAGAAGCAGAATGTCATTTCTGCACAAAAGCAGTCTTCAGACAAAACTGCAAAACAATAATCAAGTTTACTCAAGGGTGTCACATGGACTTTATACTTTTTTCCCTTTTCTAATTATAGTTTACACATTGCACTCTGTAGGGAACACTTTATAAGACCTAATCTGAATTTCACACTGGGTTGCCAACACATTAATTAAGCTGAGCCAACCAATGGGAGTCTAAATAAGTTACAGCAACAATAATGAGAAGCAGAAAGAAAGTCATATCTCCATAATTCTCAGTATGATTCTATTATATATTGATTGTATATTGAAATATTTGTGTTCTGGCCTATGCACACGTGGAGGGGGGAATTTAAATAGTTTCTGTGGAGCCACGCTTGTGGTAACATTTGGCTTTGTTAATTTAAAGGGAATAAAATGTTTGTGAAATCCCACACAGTGATCTTTTAATGAAATGCCATCTCCTCTATCAAACACTATGTTGGTCTATTTCTGAATCTCTTGTATTTCTTTTTCTTGATTTGCTCAAACAAAACATGTGTGTTTTTATGTGTGTGTGCATGTGTGTGTGTGTGTAAAACTCTTGACTGGAAAAGAAAGCTAATAGTTTGGCATTAAAGAAATACAGCCCCAGACAGGCACTGAACATTTCCCAAGGTTGACTCCCCTTGTCACTTGAAGCTAGAAGGGTCACAAAGGCCGGGCAGCTGCAGCCCCAGCAGATGATGATTAGAAGAGAAGCATTCGCCAAAACCACTCCCAGTGCTATTTTTCTGGTTTATAACGATATGGATTGCTGAGGCAAAAAAAAACATCCACTGAAATCTCAGTCCCATAGACAGCCCATTCAAATCTCAACCATGTGGCAAAATGCATAATTCCCCTTTGTCCACTGGGTTTCTGTATTATTAACTGAAAAGGCCAGAAATAAGATCAAAACAAATTATGCGACCAACACTCCAAGTCTCCATTTGACTGATAAATATGGCATTTAAGCTTTCCCTCTCATCTACTTCTCAGAGTCCATGAGTGTTTAAGTTTCATGTAATACAAATGCCTCTGTGTAAAGCCGAGCAGTTCATGTTTGCTCTTCTGTTCTGGTTAAAGTGTACTGCTTCATCATGAAGAAACCACTGCTGTCTCAGACTCTTTCTGGACAGGATACCAAGAGCACAAGCAAAGATACATTTGTTGCTTAAAATGTGATTCATTTCATTGTGTAAACAGAGTTAAATCAATGCTGTCTTTATTCCATGTCTCCAAACGCACTTTACAAATCTCATTCATGAAGATGATTTTCTGTAATGTACAAGACTTCAGAAAACACGTTACAGAGGCTCCTCAACCCGGAGGTGTGAGAGGCGTCAGTGTTGCCCCCTTTAGTTGCCTTCTGTACTCCTGATCTGTTCTCAGATGTCTCATTAGTTGAATATATATTCATGTGTTGTATCTATTCAGATTCAGACAACTTTCTTGATCCCAAAAGTGTAATTCATTAGCAGCTGACCCCATCCATATACACAACTCCAAACACACAAGTAGTTACCGAAGAAAACAGCAGTGAAAAAACATTCTACAGTACTTCATCCAAATAAGTTTTTCCTCCCTTCCTTTTCTAAAATGTTGGTTTAAAATGACTACTGTGTATGTTTATTAACCTGACAGCAGAAGGAATGAAACACTTAGAGTAGCGGTTTGTTTGGGGCACATTATAACACCGACCTGTGGGCATTAGAGTGAATTTACTGGACAGAGCATGATCAGATTGGTTGATGATTCCTTTTGCTTTCTGGGCCACCTGTCTCTCCCAAAGGGAGTACAAGTCCCTTTACTGGACTCCAATTACCTTGGCACAGACCTTCACAATACCATTTAAGCTTTGTCCTTCACAGACAACCCATTAAACCAGCAAGTAAAAGAGAAGACTTTCAATGAATGATTGATAAAAATTGCGTAAAATGGTATCACAACAGTTACGTTTGCTCATTAGGGGAATTTGTGAAGTTTTTCCAAAATCAAGCTTAATACTTATGATCTACCATCATTCCATTTTAAAAGTTTACTGTGTGCTATTACTGTCCTATTCACTGTAACTGATGATCTCTGATTATACAGTTTATTGTTCAGCTGTAAAATATACTGCCCCAGTGAAATTCAATGGATTCCTTTTACATAAAAAAAACTAATATCGGCTGAAATATTATTTCTGGATTTTCAGTTTCAGCCTTAAAGTTCCTCCATAAAAGGTCATCTAGATTTCCTCCTCCGTTGCAAGCCTGTATGTTCATACGAAAGTGTACCAGCATGAAAGAAACATGTTACGTTGAAGAACCAAGTGAACAAATCGTGCAATATTACCTCCGCCACTTCACTGTTACTTTGCAGGCAGTGTACTCTATCACCTGTTCACATTCAGCATATTGGAAATGAATGCAGCAGAGGTGACATTACCTACTGCATGTCAAGCCCATTAGTCTATTAGCTACGCAGACCTACTCATCAGCGGACACGAGGCATTTCCCCTAAAATGGACGTGTAAGTGCTGCTGAGCTACTTGTGCCATTACTCTTCCACCGACCAAAACGCAATTTCCAGTCTGGCCTTTACCCCTAAACCAACGCAACACTCTTTTTTACCTGCTTCAGCCTCCTTTAAGCACAGGTGCCCTTTCATCCTTGGCCCCAAATGAAAAATGCTGCCTCTGGTGCTGAGACCGTGGCTCAGCACCAGAGCACTCGGTACCATCCCAACACAAAGGTTCTTTGGACTGACAAGGCTAAGATAAGCAGCATAAGCTGCTGAACAAAACCCACTTCTACTTCTACTTTAAGACACCAACATCAAATAGAATGGGATATGGTTAGGGAGCTGGTTTAAAGCATCGCCTAAGATTAGCCCCTTTCTTAAAAGCCATCTCATTACAGCAGTTACATCTCATAAAAGAGTGGGAGATGATGGGAATATTACTTAGTCCTTAATACTGCAGCTAACATGGTAGTGAAGCCTTGAATGTGTTTCTCTCTTTGTCTTTGACTAGATCCCAGACATTCCAGACCAAAAGAAGAACATATGAAAGTAATGAAAGAGCGTGGTTCTGCTGCTTTCACTAGTGAGTCAAACACACAAACACAAAAGGAGAGGTACTGAGTATGTACAAATGTGTGTGTGCTTGTGTTATTTGTACAATTTCACTAACCAACCACTCATTACCTCTGTGACATGTTAAAAATGTATGTTTTAGGGCCTCTTATGTCTTGTTGGCGAAATGAAGAGGGAACAAGTTTCCTTGGAACTGGCATTAACTCTCTGTGGGGTTTTCAGCAGGATATCAATTAGAGGCTCATTAGGCATTTAGAGATGGCAGTCCCTCCGGCTTCCTGTCGCCTACTGTGAAAGTGGCTGACCCTGACCTCGAGGGAAGGCTGGCACTCTGTTTCTCTTTAGCCCGGGGAGAACAGCTATCAAGCAACTGCATCCGGCATGCATCCTTCAAGCCCCACATTACGGAAAACACATTGTTTAAAAACATTAGAAAAAACCAGGAGGTGAAGAGGAATGGGAACACATCACTGACGCAAAATGCAACCTTCATCCTCACAGGGGGCGGCAACCTTTCACACGCCAGCCAGCGTGCAAAGCCTTTTTCAGTGGAACGTTTGAAAGCACATTCTACATGACTGACATGTCACTACACTAAATGTTATATTAGTGTGGTCCCATGATTACAAGTTGCTAAGTTCTGTTACTAATTAAACAGATTAAACCAGCATGATGAATTAATGTCTGTATTTACAAAAACAAACAACAACAGCACAGGTGAAGTAACCAACAACCACCTGGCAACGGGGAGCCCACACTGCAGCAATTTGTATGAGTGAATGAGTAGGTGAGAGAGGGGATCCAGCCCAAACAATACACCTAGAATTCTAGTATTATTATCTGGTGCTTCTTGTTTTGTGTATTAGTTTGTGTCTTATTTTGGTTAGTCTGTATTTTAGGCATTTGCAAATTCTGACACCCGGTGACTTTTACTTAAAAGGTAAGACTGTAATAGAAGCTGCCATGTCGACACAGGAGGACCAAACTCTAGAACATCTAGCTCTGCTTGGTGCTGCATGTTCACTCACCTCGCCTCGTGCTGCTGCTCTTCATTCTTGCCCCTTGGTGTGTAGTTTGGGGCAGAGGTGGTATGCAGTATTTTTAGTCAGACACAGAGGGGACTCTATGTTCTGACTGCTAACACAATGAACTCTCATGCCTGAACAAGGACACATTTTGATGACTGGAGGCTAAGCAGTGGACCACTCCCACACCTAAAATACAAGTCACTGAGCTCTGGCTGGCCCTGCTGCTGTGTATGGACTCTGTCAACAAGGCCATGTTTTTTTTCACATCATAGAAAACTGGCAAATCCTTAAACAGGTTTTAATGTTTGCGTTTTGAAGAGCAGCATCTTTAAAATAGTGTGTTAGACAAAATGCATTATACTTACATTACACTGTACTGCTAGAAGTGCCACTAAGAGGTTCAGCAGATTAGATCCCACAGTAAAGCTCGAGTGGAGACTTCTCATTTGCAAAGGACAAACCCATGCAGCTGCAAACATTGTGGTCAGTGATCTGACATTCGGTTACTTTTTTTTGATCTGCATGCACTTTCCTTTTTTAAATTTACAAGTGTGTGTGGCCTGAGTAAAACCATCTTGGCCTGAATAAAATACAATAGTTCGGCTAAAAGGAGACATAAAAATAGCCTGTGTACTGTGCCACGTAGCATTACAGGGCTCCAGACTGACAGTATGCAGATACAGGGAAGTACAAGTCCAGGGAAACTAAGCAGATAAAAGAGGTTCATGAACTGTTAGGCAGAGCAAGGAGAAATATATCATCATGTTGTCGACATATTGGTTTTATTGGAAATACAGTTTTGACCTCTCGGAGTCGTCATCAGGGCAGAAATCGCTCTGATTTGAAAAGCGGGAATCTAAAAATGTTTGGCATTTTTATTTGATAAATTGCCTGAAACAATTAAGCGCTTTTTTTCCCTAATTGTCATCAATTGATTTTCTGTCACTGATGATCAATAACGTTCTACTTCCAGACTGGGATCATTGGAAAAACAAAGCAAACACTGGGCTGGCCACACAGTGTTTTGACTGGAGACACCCTAAAGGCATTGCATTAAACAGAACACATTCACATTGTTTTCTCTGTCAAAAGTAATAAGTGAGCGGTCATGTGAGCACAGGGATGTGGAACAGGTGTGATGAAAACCTGGAGACTTGTCTATCATGGTGCTAAAAGATAAGGTGAGGATCTGAAATCCCAAACATAATAATAGAAGCAGAGAACACCCCCCTGATAAGAAACTAATGACATCAACTCACAGGATGTGTGAACACAACAGTGAATAACTAAAACAATGGTGATAAAACCGGATTCAGCTTGCTCTGCCTGACCACTCTGTAAACTGCCCTCGCATTGGCTATTAGCTCACTCCACAGACAGCTGCAGGTTCATATCAAACATTCTGAGATTAAAAAGTTAATTATTGACGTGTAAAACAGTAGTTGAGAAGCTACTAAATGGGCCTGGTGGTGAGATTGATTATCAGACATTAATAATTGTTGGTAATATTAAAGCAGCTGAGATGCAACTTAAAAGGAGGGCTCAGGCTGGATCTGTATTCTCTTCAGCTGTTGGAATTTATTTCATTTCCTTAAAAAAATAGGATTTACAGCCATTTATCTATTGTAGTTCCTTAAAACAAAGGGCAACATTGAAAACAGTGCTGACCCCAACTCAAAACAATGCTAATTGTCTCCTGCACTCCTACGCCCGTCGCCACACCCTGTTTTAGCACACAAAGCGTATGGACGCAGCTGTATTAAACACAACGTGTCCACTATGTTTGTACAGACACAGAAATGCCTGGCAAATTATAATGAAGTTAACCCGTTAATGGCGCTCCACATCACAGAGCAGAGGCCCATCTCCCACTGCTAACGGAGGAACAGTGGAGCTATTTAGATGTGACAGAGCACCAATGTTTCATTGGCATCTTGACGGCACCCCACAGATCACATTACAAAGCCTTGGCAGCAGCAGTGTCAATGTCCAGACATTAAGTAGGTGACACCGTGGTAACCCTATTTGTCTTGTGCTGAACCCATTAAAGCACACGGTTAAAATGCACAGCTTTCACGACGGATTGCAAAGTCCCTGCTAATCCGCTAATAGTGACACCAGATGTTGAGAGGGAGGATGATGCAACACTTGGATGATGATGATGTCTCTGGTGTGCACAGAAGGCGACAGGCGAAGAAAGTACCTGGTGGGTGGAAAGCTATATGCACGTTCACCATAAAAATCTAAGAGGGATAAGAGAGGTCACCGGTTGCTCCCGACAACACTGCAAAGTGAAGGTTGTTGGTATCATAGCTGTTGTTCCAGCCATGAGACACAGCTTTCAAGCCTGATTAATACTGTGCCATTCTTCTGCCTTCAGCGGCTGGGGCTGGCTCAAGCAGCTGCCTAATAGGCTAACAGGGATCTTTGGTTCCCCAGAGGAAAGTTTGAGTGGCAGACTGATTGGATACAGCCGCATAGCCAATCTTTGTTATCTAACAGCCTAGCCATCTTGGCGGTATCAGGTAATGTCATGTAATTTAAGAGGTAGCACACATAAAAAAATGCATGCAACACTTGCACTCATCCAGAGAAAAGTGATTAACTTGATTTCATTAAAGCTGCAATGCAGCAATAAGCTCGAAGACTCCGGTCACAGCAGTAACTGCAGAAATGGGTAGAAATGACTTCCCACATATCCCAGCTTCAGCAAGAACGGGCTTCTGTCCCAGGCCACACACATACATCCATTTTAACATGTTGTTACATGTCAGCATCTTTCAGGCCTTATTGGCTTTTCCAAG
The DNA here is from genome assembly GCA_036024295.1 of Nannoperca obscura. NCBI lineage: Eukaryota > Metazoa > Chordata > Actinopteri > Centrarchiformes > Percichthyidae > Nannoperca > Nannoperca obscura. The sequence continues at coordinate 3,124 of JAVQJL010025234.1, read as the reverse complement.
TTAATTTCCTACATCCTCACTAACATGCCAAATTAAAGAACAACACTTACATCTCTTCTACAGGGCCACTTGAGCCAGCAGCTGTACTCCATTTCAACCAAACCACAGTTTGTTGTTCTCAGTGCAAACACTCTGTGCCAGCAAGCCAATTCTGATGATGATGATGATTATGATTATTAGCAGTAGAAGTAGCTGAAATAGTAGTCTTCCACATGTAGATGTATACACACACACACACACACACATGTATTTATGCAAATAGCTTATCCTAAATAAATATCCATGCAGTAGTAACTATACATGAGAGGTTTTTGCATGCTTTTAAAATGAGATGCAGTAACAGTTACACACCTTCTCTTTTGGGATGTATAGTAGTGTTGTGATAGTCACTACTGTAATGACCTGGAAGCAACGACTCAGTGCAACGGAACACATGCTTCTGCCAGACAGACAAGATACAATGCTGTGAAAAGCAGGCAGAATAAACCTCAAGTAGTAATATATTGATGCAGTGCTCCCATTTGTTGTTATGAAACCGTAACTAGACCTACATATCATAATAGCCTGCCTTGTATAAAACAGACGAAAACACTAAAGCGCTTTGATCCTGCGCTGTACTTTTGGTTGAGCTGCTGGATTCTTTTTTAAAGGTGTACATTCAGCTCCTTTGAAGAGAAACAGGCAACAACATGTACAAGAAATACAAAACAGTGTCACCAGCTCCTTTCTTCAGATCTATTTTGGTTGGGGTTTTTTAAATCATAGACATTTCTCATACAAACAGCTCATATTCAAAATACTGCTGTATTGTTGCCGTGGTTTTGTTGAAAGCACTCTTCTGCAAAGCCACAGTAATCTATATGAAGTAGTGTTTGTGACAAAAAATACCCCAGAACAACCTCAATTGTCTGAGACTGAACTGCAGCAGCAAACATCAAACTCTTCATCTACTCAAAGGCAGTGTGGTACAAGTAAGTGAGAAACAGTCAAAATGCACCCATCACAACTCAATAAATGTAACTGACTCCCAGCAGCACAGGAGACAAAGGGTAGCAACAGTTAACCACAGCCCAGATGAAACGGCCTGGCTTACCTCCGGTTCCGTTCACTAACGAAGAATGAGGTGCGAAGAAGGCGTCTTTTCACATCATTATTACATAATCAAAGGACCACACCGCGATGAGGGACATGCCTGGCGAGAATCCACCCCTCATTAAATGAGTTCAGTGCAGCGTTGTCTCTTCCAAATGAGGCAATTTCACTTTTACTGTCTGTCAGGAATATCTCCATCCACAGATTTCTCAACATGTTAAAGCTGCTGCTGATGTTCTTCTGAGTGGGCCTATAGTGTATAATGCTATTGCTGTGGTCTGCTTTGCCTTGCATTTGGAACATGACTCCACTCTGGGAGAGTAGAATACAGTTGCTGGCCAAGAGGGAAATAAATTATGACCAAAATATCAATTTCAATTCCATTTGCACTGCATTTTCTTCTAAACTGATGAGTATGCTATTCATACTACAGTACCCACATACATGAACATATACATATGTTCAGCCATGCATTTTTTTTTCTTCTCTGGTTTCCCTGAATTGTTAAGAATGCCATTTCCCTCAGCGCTCAGCGTAAATGAATCAAAACATCCCAGAGGACGACACCTTTATTCACTGTACAGGAAATAATCGCACATTTTCAGAGCTGATACGGCTGTCTGGCTGTTTTACCTCATTAAACAACAGATTGTTTCATATCTGAAGGAGCAGTCAAACATTGTTGTGTGGCTGGAAGTCTCTTAATTAACTCCGGCCACTTTAAAGAATACAAAATGCAGAATTGGATGTGTGTGTGTGTGTGTGTGTGTGTTACCAGTATAAGTTGTATAGAACTGTCTATAAACTGCTGCTGGTAACACTTCAAAAGAATATATATCAAATCTATAATTTTCAATCCATTCTTTTCTAGTTATTTTCTGACACAGTACTGTAATTGGCCTCAGCCTGCCTTGTTTCATCTGTGATTTTCTACATTTCGCAGAACAGGAGTGTGCTTGAACATATCAGTAAAGGGATTTGGTGAAAAGAATGACAGCCGTGCTCAAACAAGAGGGTTTCTCGTCAAGAAAAAGCGATTTTCACCTCTTGTGCAAAAATGTCCAGTGGCTACATTGGCCTACATTACGTTCTATCTAGGCTATTGTCAGTGGAGAAACTGGTACATTTGTGCCTGCTATAATGGATCTCCCCTTGTACCAAGTCCTCCAAATTAATGTTGTTTGTCCATGTCCTCTATACACGACATGTAGAAAGTTTTTCTGATCTGACTGATCTCTATCGGCAGGACGACATCATTTTTGTGTGCCTTTCAAAACTGTTTAATAAAAAATGAGTGCTCTGGTTAATGTTGGTTAGGTTTAAAGAAACATCTTGGTTTGGCTAAAAATTACTATTTTGTTAAAGTTAGGGGTTCTCCGTCGTCATGGTTACAATGATAAACACATGGTTACGGTGACGGAATGATCGTGATCATGCTTAAAAAAAAAAAAAAAACAGCATTGCCTGTCGGCCTCCCGATGTTTTGTTTAGCCATCCATCCACGCCCCTGTGGACAAGTGATGCTGCTGGCCTTCGTGTTCTGTACAGTTAAAATGGCAAGTTTGGCCATTTGTGTCATACATTAAAGTGTTATACAGCTAAACAGTTCCTAAACTGGATGTTTCTACATCTGCTCAACAGACAGATGTGTTAATGGCTTTAAGAGGTTTAGTGTTTTAGGGTGAAGATTTCTTTTAAGGATTGACCAGTGAGACACAAACTGAGGTTTTCTGTTCTATGTAAATTGAATTTCTGACAATTCCACTCAATTAGAGCTTCATAATTAATCATTTAATAACTGTGATAACAATTTTCCTCTCAGCAATACATTACATGTTATCTGGTGCAACAATGGCATGATGAGTTTCCAGTGCCTACTTTCCGTGTCTTTTTTGATTCAAAGATTTGAGGCATGTTTTATACACTACCGTTCAAAAGTTTGGGGTCACCCAAACAATTTTGTGTTTTCCATGAAAAGTCACACTTATTCACCACCATACGTTGTGAAATGAATAGAAAATAGAGTCAAGAC